>WAAG01012770.1:7906-24178 GCA_013390105.1 Tichodroma muraria | reverse complement strand
TCTTCTTTGTGCCTGGAGAGCCTTGCAATAAAGCAGTTGCAAAACTGAAAGTCTTCACGGGATAATGTTTGTCCAGTAGTTTCTCAGAGCACATCTCAACAATATGGCATCCTGCAATAAAAGGAAATGTTATGTTTTTAGTGCATTGGTGTGATAAAGGCAGTGCTCCAAATTGAGCAGCACTTTTCACACAGATGTATAGACAGCTGTTTCAAATGTGGGATTTTGCATTTTGAGCAAAACTCAATTATCCCAAAAATTCTTTATCTGAATAAATATTTGTGGCATCAGAATTGAAGGTTATAAGTCCAGGTTTGCAAAGAATTTTGAGTACAGGGTGTAAAGTCCATTTAACAATGTTCTTTGACTCAAGATAATGCTGATGCTAATATTTTCATGTGACTCAACCCCCCTTAAAACACGATAGATATTGCGAGGCTTTATTTACTTGTTCTGTTTCAGATGTTAGTCTGGTGCTGCTGAGAAGGTGGAAGAGGTCCTGCAAAGCATGGGATGAATATGCATAGATAATAATCTTCATCGCATCAAAGCTGCTTCTCCTGTGAATTTCAGGGATTCTGCCATGAGAGGAAGGTAGATATTGAGCTGTGCATATGGTGTTTGTGTAGATTGTTGCCTATAGCCTGCACTTGCAGGAGTCCTTGCAATATTTGTTCATGTGCACACAAAATGGTCTCAGAAAAGACCTTGTAGATGAGCAGTCTTCTTAAACTCAGCCACTGCTCCAAGAGAAAGTTGGATATGTGGCAGCAGACAGCTTAAATGTAGCATATCTGTCTTATCAACACTGGATATTGATGCAGTTGGACTTGTGCTAGGGGACATCAGGGATCCAGCTTTTCCCACTGTCTTCTTTCAGTACACATCAAGGGATTATGCAGATTTAAACCCAAGTTGTGTCCACACGATGTGGACACAGTAGTGGTTTGGACTGAGCACAAGTTTGAGCAGATGTTGGTTATAAATAGACACACCTCCGGCGCTGGGAAGCTGTGCAGCTTGACACATTTTATTGTAAAAGACTGTCAAACAACAGGGAAACTATTTAGTCAAAGTGTCAAGTCTCTACCGTGGACGTGAAGAGAAACATAATTGTGCACTTCAGTGGAAATAAGATCAGTTTCCAAGTGCCTAGCAGTGAATAATCCTGAGCTGCTATCCTAAGCCTGCCCTTGTATTTCACCACTGCTGATTGCCAGGCTGTGTTTCTTTTTTTTACCATGGATCTACATATTGTGCCATGTGAAAATACATTCGTCTTCTAATGTATAGAGATCATAGTCTTTGAGCCTTTGAACTTGCTCACTAATGCCTGGCTGTAGGGTGGAAAATTAAAGTGGACTCTATTTCTTTTGTCTGCAACTTTTTTACCTAATCTGAACATGTTAGAATGTAATGTGTTTCCTTATCTGCAACATAAGTTGGTGATTATAGCTCTTGCTATCAGATGCAAAAGTAGAAATTGTAAATGCATATACCTTTAATTGGAGAAATTATCTTCAGCTATATAAATGTTTATCCAAACCCTAATGTCATTCATATAATCCGAGAGCTATCTCGGCTTCTGAAGGTCTGATATAACTTATAATTAATTTTGTGACTCTCCTCAGCTTAGTATCGTTATTCAGTGTAATTTTCTGACCTAGGCTGGTGCTGGGTAATCAAATACCCTTCCTGTATTTACAAACCCCTCTTTTGAAACTCAGAACAGCAATAAGAAAGTGCAGTTGCAGACACATTGAAGGAAATGTTGAAAGTGGGATATGATAACGAGTAGCTGATCTTTAATCACTTCTTGTATATTATCAAAGAATAAAAAATATTTTTAATGAGCTAAATAATTCTTCCTAAATTCAATAGTTGAGTAGTTCCTCTGGGAGGGTGTGTATGGGGAAAAAAAACAACCCTTCCTTTCTGCTGCCATAGAAGCCAGCCTTAACCAGAATGATGTAAATAAAAAGAGCCCCCTCTGGCTTCATATTTATGTTGAATATGCATTGCTTTTTAAATAGAAAAAAAAAAGATAATTCCTCAAGCAGGTAGTCTATTGATACCCCCTTAGATTTGTCTGTATTTTCAGAAACAAGCTTAAGAAATGATTTTTGACTTAAGACCCCAAAGAGTCTTCAGAGGCAGCCTGAGCACCCCTACAGATTTTTGCTGTACAGTCAGAAAGCTCCCACTGCATCTCAGCACGGGGCACAGCAGAGTGCATCTCTCCCCTTGCTGTGCCTTCATCCTTCATCTACCTGTCGTGGACAGTGGGTTCTCATCATTTCAAGAACTTTTTGTAATAAATCAAACATTTTCTTAGAGTGGGGCATCTGACACAGCCACTTTCCTGTAGCTCAGTTCTGATATAAAAGGAGTGACTCAGGCTTTCCATAGAAAGGAGCTAGTTGCTGCTTTGATTGATGAGTGTCCATCTGACAGCAGTATTTGCATTGTAAAGGAGGAAGTTTCATTGAAGTGCCACAAGCTAAAGTCCCCAGAGTGAAGGCACTCAAATGACAAATGAAATGCTCCCTCTATTGGCATGGNAAAAAAAAAAAAAAAAGGATTAACTAGTACATTTTTGCAAAAATTGTGTAAAAAGTTATAAAAAAAAATTTCAGTTCATTTTAGTGTTGAACCTATTTTTTTAAATCCCAATTTTTTTAATGGCTGAAATTACCTTTTTTTTTCTTAGTGTGAGTCTGCTCTACTTTTATATCTCTAGAGACAACTTCAAAATATGCCAGGTTTTTGGAGGCAAAACTTTTCACACTACTATGAACTGAGTTAGCAGCTGGTAGTATCTATGCAGCTGTACTTTTCCAGCCATTATTTGGTTTCTGCATTTTATTCCAGAGAGAATATATGTAATACCAACAGAGGTTAAAAAGTCTTTATGCCACTCACTCCTGCTGCTTCAGGAGGGACACCTCTCTGATTGCTGCAACTCTCCAGAATAAGCTGAAATGCTTATTTTAGCATCTAAGAGTGAATCCAAGAGACAAGGCTGGGTACAGCTCATTCTGGGGAGCTATGGGGACCTTCATACATACATTTTTTTGTGGGCCATATGTAGTCCAGCTGCACCGTTGTACAAAGAGACCTGGCAAAAAGCACATTTAGGAAGAATCCTACACTGTTGCTTGTCTGCTGTCAATCATACAGCACTTTCACAAGGATAAACAAGTAGGTGAAAGCAGCCAGATCACAGCCTAGTTAGTTCTACATATTTTGCATATATAATGGAAGGCATTCAGCCTCCCACAGGCTGGGTAATCACAGTGGCTGATTGTCAGTAGGTACAAAATACTGTGTCTGTTGCAAGAAATGTATAAATATATCCTGCAGTCACAGCAGGATGAAACTAGCAACATTCTGTATGGAAATCTGCTGTTCATTTCTGTAGGGTCTGGGTCAGCCAATCAAGGCTTTATGAAGGACATGTGCTGAAGCTGGTTGTTCATGCTGCAAAAGAAAGTATTTCATGATAGTCTTGTCTTTTTTGCCATTGCTGGTTTCATTCCAGATGAAGCAGCATTTCTTCTCTGGCTGGTCTTTGTGTTCTCACTTTCAAATACATACTTCTACATCAAATTCACTGTAGATCAAAAAGCATCTATGTAATGATTGCCTCTTCCTCCTCAACAAGGCTGCACTCAGAGAGTAATACTCACTGGCTAGCATGACAAGAGACACCTCAGAATGATTTTTCACTGTTAGCACAGTGCCTGTGGGGTTTGCTCAGCCAATACCACAAAGAAAAACACTTCTTTCCTCATCTCTCTTTAGCATCAGGCCCATTTGCTAAGTCACAGCTGTGCAAATACTCTGACAGCCAAGGTGTTACACCGGGGGAACCGGGCACCTCCTGCCGCCTCCGCAGCCTCCCCCTTGATGAGAGTGTACAAGGCAGAGCAAGCCAGTGTAAGCTTTAGACCTCTCTGCCTTTCTACATAGCGAGACTGTTCTTTCACGGAAAGGCATGGTTCAGTTCAAAGAAGAATTAAATGCACTCTCTGGGACTTTTCCAGGTGCTAATGGCTGGGGTGTGGCATAGGATGTGGATGCCAGGACTGGTGTTTCTCAGAGAGAAGCGAAGTCTGGGATGACACAAAGGCAGAATGTGGGGGAGGTAAAGAGGTTATATCCATTTTATCTCTTTGGTAAATGCTTGTTTGACCCATGGGTTGGGAATCTTTCAGGGCTCAGTGATACCTTCTACACTCAGAAGTAACTTCAGGCAAATACAGACCCCCGTGGCATGGGGCTGTGGGATTAGCAGCTGTGACCACAGAATGACTGACAAATGACTTTGGGGATGTAAGCTTAGTAAAAATTAAATATAAGTTATTTAAATTTATTCCCATTTCAAAATGATGCTTGTCTATGTTAACAGTCTGCTTTTATTTGGAGCAATGAAGTTCATTAAGACAATTGCTTAGGCTGCAAAATCAAGTGTTTTGAGGCTGAAAATTGCCAGATTTATGGTTGTCCATGCAACATTAACCGTATGTCCAGTGTCTAATTATAACATCCTATTTTATTTCTCTACAGGGTACCTACCTTATTCAGTGTTCAAAAAGGGAAAGGAATCAGGGCAACTGAACTGGCCTTGACTAATTGCCTTGTGCCCAGCTTTGTTCCTAGTATTTCCTATTTCATTTGCTTTTTATTCAATTTATCAGTCACCTATTGGTAGTCTGGTGACACATGACTGCCCTTCCACCTGAAGACTTCAGACCTTTATAAATGATACATTACCTTTGCAAACCTCCTGCAAATTAAATGCTTCATTTTACAAAGGCACTTAGATACAAAAAAAATTAAATTATATACTTGGACCCACAGGCACCTAGGCTGCAGAAATATAACCTAGATTTGTGGGCTCCTGACCTTCCATTTTAATAACAAATCTCTTGTCTTATGCCTAGTTATTGATTTTCAATACAAATGAGAATCAGAAATCTATGGTCCCTTTTAATAGATCTGCAGTAAACTGCTGACATTATATTTTATAAAATTTCTGGTAGGGTGTTTGAAACAGCTAGAAGTAATCAATCAGAACCATTTGTAGATGTGTCTGTAGATTGCTAAGTGACAAAATCTGAAAGTGAAATCTCTTGATATATCCAGCAATATTAGTGAGGGAAGAGGCTTACATGGAAATGATTTTTCTTTTCACAGTAACACCATGTGAAACTACAAGCTGGCACTTTATCTAAACCCATATCTTCATCACAGTTCCATCTCTCTGCTTTCTTCTGCAGTGAATGCGCTTCCTATCCTTGAGAAGAAATTGTACTGTTAATCTCATCTACCGAATTTTGTGTGAGTCTGTGGAGGTGAAACGAGGATTGTGACTGCATTCTACCACAGCAGCCAGCACAGCTGGTTAGGGTGGGACTGGGAAGGCTCTGGATAACAGCAATGCCAGAAGAGCAGGGGGAAATTGGCTGACAGTTCCATGTGGGATTGGTCATGGCGACAGTCCAGGCGCCGTGCTAAGCGAGGTGGATTTTTGCTTGGAGAGGTTAGTGTTTCATTAAAGACATAAACTACCAAATTTTTGGCCCAGTTGAAAAAGCTTTAAGGGTGAAAATAAATACATATAATCCTTAAAAATATATATAATACAAATATATATAAAAAATCTGATAGCACCAAAAAAAAAAGGTCTGGTCTGGCTCTGGGCTGCAGTTAAGACCTTGGATTGTGTTCTTTGCTCAAGAAAAGCTGGTGTTGTCTGAGGAGCAGAGAGAGAATTCTACTATTCTACAATAGTAGAAGTTGTTCTGGTTGTAATGGAGATTTGTTTACAGAGTGAAGGATATGTTTATATGTCTGTGTGGAATAAGGCTGCCAAAATTCCTGCCAAAGCGTAACCACCAAAAATAATCATGCTTGTGTCTTTGGTATTTTCTAAACCAATTTCTTTACTTAGCATGAAGTCTGCAAGGGTATATCCATTAACATGAAAACCTAGTGTGTAATTTAGAAAATAATACTTGTCCTAATCCTTTTTTCCCCTCTGTCTCCTCTCCCTCCCCCTTCCTGTCTCATCCCTGCTGCAGAATTCTACTGAATGCTGATGAGTCCACACCAAGCCCAAGCCCAGCCACTCACTATTGACCAGCTAAGTTGGCACCATATCAGTATTTAATACTTCTGACAGGGAGGAGATCGATGGAGAAGACTAGTCATGATACTGAATTTTCTAAAGAAAATGGGACATTGTTTCATTTTAGTTTGTTTTTGAATATATTTATTCAAGTTCTACCTGATTATATTCCCTTCTCACCATGGCAAAGTCTTCCTGTGTTCAATCATCTCAATCTGTTTTCTGAAGATGCACGTGCAGAGAGAAGCCAAGACCTTTCAGCATGCAGTGAGAGAGATTTATTGTTCATATTTCCTACTACTTCTGTCCATCTGCGTGCTTTAGTTGAAATGCTTCTTGATGCAAAAAAGTTTATAGATGAGACTAGCAGATTCAGAAAGGAAACCAAGGCAGAGAAATACCAGAATGGAAGGTGGCATTTTGTAATGCAATATTTGTGCCATTTGACACATGTATACACTCTATTGAAGTAAGATCAGTCAGTACAGAATTGCTTTTGAGATCATACTAAAGCTAAGAGGAAGAATAGAGAGGCAGTTGTTGCTGTTAAGCATCAACTGAATACAAGTGTTTGCCTGTGGGTGAAGCAGCCCTTCAATGAAAAATATGGATGTATTAGAGAGAAAAAAAAGGTGATCCTTGGCTCCGAGAAACAGGTCCCAGAACTTAGGAGCTGTAAGTATAATCAATTACATGTAAGTGCTGGTATCTTTGAATTATGGAAGCTTTAGAATATATAAAATATGAGTTACAGTTTCTTTGTGCATTACCAAAGAGGCTGAACTCTTTCATAGACACATTACTTTGGAAAGAGCAATGGCATCCATTTTTTCAGGTGCTTCTGTCTAATAACAGTCCCCAGACAGTAGGAGCAGTCACACTAATGCACTGCAATATGAAGTATGCTTCAATACCATTTCCCTGACTGCAGCTGTCAAGCATAACATCAAATGTGTCCTGCCTAGTGGCATACACACATTTCTTAAATTAAATAGTAGACATCTCACAATTTTGTTGAACTACCTAACTGAAAGATAGGTAGGCAATTAACCAAAATGGTAAATTCCATAATCCCAGAATGGTTGATGGTGGAAGACAACTCAGGAAATAATCCAATTCTGCTGCCCTTCTGAAAGCAGAGGCAGCTAAAGCAGATTGCTCAGAATCCTGTCCAGTCAGGATTGGAATAGCTCCAAGGTTGGACACTTTACAGCCTCTCTGGGAATCCTGTTCCAGAGTACACTTTGAGTACACTACAGAGTACACAGAGGGGAGGGAAACCCTCTAAGTGCAAAAGCTCTCTCTTATTTATACATATATTTGTATTTCAGTTTGTGACCATTGCCTCTTGTCTGATCACTGGGCACTGCTGAGAAGAGTCTGAGTCCACTTTCTTTACTCTCCCATCAGGTATTATTACGCATTGCTGAGACCACCCTGAGCATTCCTTTCTCCAGCCTGAGCAACCTCAGCTCTCTCAGCTTCTACTTGTATCTAAAAGCCCTTAGTAGACTTTGTGATGATTTGCTGGATCACCATATCACAGATTCAGAGCATCGTGTGTGTGTGTGTGTGTGTGTGTGTGTGTGTGTGTGTCTGGAGAATCCAGGGCTGGACCCAGGACCCCAGATGTGTCTCCTCAGCGCTGAGTAGAAGGGAACCATCACTATAAGTCACAAGTATGCTCTGCTCAAAATATTAATTATTGCAATCCAGCCTGATAACCTCAAGATAACCCAAAATGTAATCCCCTGGTCTGGAAGTGCAAGAGTGTGGCTCGTATCATTCCATGTTTTTCCTTACTGGTAACTCTGGTGTGTGTTCCTCTGTAGCTGTAATCATCTCTGAGCTTAGTAGCACATTTCATTATCAGAAATGTAGTTTCAGAATGAAATCCAAATAATTTATTATGGAAAATTCACATTAGAGCAGGTCTGTGTGTGCTGCCTAATTTGTGATGTGCTGCACTGGTCTGTTCGAGGCAGCTGAATTATGCTGAATCAATTCTTATCAGAATGAGATGACAGTATCTACTCTATTCCTGAGTTTTATGATAATTTGTGTAGAGTTCCTCCAAATTAGAGAACAAGCAGATAGCTGCTTAAGCAACCTGAATTTCTACCTGAGTCAAACACTATAAACCAGATCATCTGTATCTGTTTATATTTTTCTATTTCCCTGGGTTTCCCGGGGTTTTCCCTTTCCAAGGAAAGCTTAAATGGTGTGCATGACACTGTGGTGCAAAATGCTTCAGTTGCTGCTGAATCAAAGCTACATTTAGCTCTGGCTGAGGCTTATGAAAAACAGTGTTTACCTTGATCTTTATGCACTAGTCACTCTCTGTGGCTGTGGCTGTTTCGCTTCCTGACAGATTTCTCGCTAGTCGTGTAAGAAATCTATGGCAAATGAATTGCAGGGCTTTCCTTCTAGGTCAGCAGTTTGCAAGCACTCTTTCAAAAGTCAATTAAAATGTTCTATTATCTCATTGGCATGAGGGTAGTAAATGGAAAAAATTCAAGGCTTAATATGTCTCTCTCAGAAACCCTGCAGCTTACACAGCTGTGAGCAGAGGCGCTTTATTGGAGATTAGTTTGTTCAGATTTCCTCCTGAAAATTGTTAACAAGGATTCGATTATTGTTGTGGGGAAGGAAGCTAGAAAATAAAGGCAATTGCTGGCTACTTGCTGAAGGAATCAGTTAAAGTTATAGTGTCAGTTAAAGGGAGTTGGTGTTGCTTTGGAAGTTCCTATTTGCTTAATTGCAATCTTTTCCGATGTAGCATCAGGTAAAAATAGAATTCCAACATGTCCTGCACTTCAAGTTGTTTATGTTTTGTACAAGGTCTTACCTGTACTGTCTACAGGGGAGATCCAGAATGGGAGAGGGATGTCTGTGCCTCTCTTCTGGCAGACAAATATTGCTCTGCTGGGCAGTTCAGCACTTTGGAGGAGAAAGGCTCCCTCTCCTCCCTGTCCCACAGCAGCTGTGGGACACGTTTCAGCTCGCAGCCACCATGTGTCCCTGGCATCCTCTGCAGCTGAACTGCACGTTTCCATCCACTCACAACATTGCTGTCAGAGCCACGGCTTCATCCAACAGTATTTATTGCTCTGTGCAGCTAATTCAGGCTCAGTTAGTCATGCTGCCCTTCGGCACACAAACTGTGCTTTTGCTGAAGAAAAGTGTTCATTGAATAGAAAAAAAGAAGTAACTTCCTGCTTTTGTTTGCCCCTCACTGCAAAGTATGGGACTGCCTCCTGCTTACCCCAGCTCCTTTCAGCCAGATAGCAATGATTTTCATATGGCCTTCCTCAGTTTTGATACATTTCACCTCAGGTTGATTATGTTCAGCCTTCCATGGGTATCCCCTGGATTGTTTTCTCCATCAGAGGAATTGTCAAGCTCCTCACTTCTTGCTCCTCTGTCTGAACTTCATAATTAGTTCTGCCCTAAGGGCCTGTGAGCCTGAGGAGCTCTGCATTGACCAAAGTGGGTTTGCTCCATAGTCTAAGTGCAGATTTTCCGAGTCTTTCCTGGTACCTACCCAGCCTAGCTTATCTTTGCATTGAGCTCCTTCATCTATAATTAATACATGTCAGAGATGAATCTCTGCTATGAAATTTTCTTATGAGGATAAGTTCTTCCATGAAAATATTTATCAAGTTCTGCTCACCTTGACCATAGCAGTGAATTCCTTTGTTCAATTATTCACAGTCCTGTGAAGGACTCAAAGTTCAAATGGCATTTTAATCACAGATTGGGTGGGATAGGCTTTGTACTTTGAGTCTGTCTTTAGAAGAATTAAAGCTTTTTTCATGGATGTGTTTTGAGGACCTTATTTTAATTACTTGAAGAAAGTAATTAAACTTTCCTCAGTTATTTGTACTGCCTCAGAATTACTTCTAAATATGTGAATTTTTGGTTCAGGGATATTAATAACCTGACTTTTCCCACTGTGCTTAGTCTCTGCAGCTTTCATTAACTTCAGAGATATTTGCAGTCACCTGTACTTCCAACCATAATCTTTCAAGCTTTCTTGACTCATCAGTGACAGAGATGGGAGAATGAGTCAAAGTTTTTCATTAATGACTTTTGATTTTGAATATATCAGGGCTTTAATTTCCAGAAATATCTCAAGAACCCTTTTCTTTTACCTGTCTTCCTCCCAGCCTCCCACCTAAGCAACATGGTCAAAGATCTTGTTTTGAAAGGTCAGGCTTCTTTATTTCCAGGTTTCAGATTAAAACTGGAAATGCAAAGTTCTGAAAAGCACCTGTCACTCACAAAGGTCCTGGCAATGACCCTTTTCATTTAATTTCATCTCCAGCATTCCTCACAATTCGCTCTGCCAGTTCTGTGAAGCTGATTCTAGTGTTTTCATCCCATCCTGCTAAATTGAGAAGAATATTTCTATTGATTCTGAAAGCAGGAGGATTAAGCTCGAGTGCACACTTTACTCCATTGTGCCTTATAACCAATTTATAGCATATGCAGCTGTGGTTTCCTGAATGCACTTCCAATATCTAACTGTTTACGTCAAGGGTGACTTTCTGACACAGAGGGTTAGTTTATTTTAAGTGATACAGTCTTTAAGGAAATTAAAATTATCTTTTTTTTTAGTACCTACTGCAGCTGCCTTAGTAAAAACCAATCAGTTTAAGAGCATCTCTCTGACTTACCTGTAAAGCTGACAGACACCTGCTTTTGGCACAGAGATAAAGCCATAAGGTCATCTGAGTGATCCTCTTCTTCAGTAGCCTGTGCTTGGAGAGCTTGTGCTTACAGTTTTCAATATTCTGCCCATTGAAATAGTGGGATGTTTGAAGAGCTGCTCTCAAGCCAATAGGATTGGGAGCTTGCTGTTGTGTATTTTCTATTAGACTGAGATTGCTCACTGTGCCATTTCTCAATTCTGAGTTTCTACAGACCCAACAATTGAATGGGCAAGAAATTGGTCACTCTAATGGTTATTTTTTGAAGGGTGTGATAAAGGATCTTTTATCAGTTTGATTATAATTAGCAGTATATATTTAATCCAAGCAAAAATTCAACTACAATAATTCCTTAAGGTGAAGGTGAAATCAGGCTAAATCCTCTTAGACACAAAAAATATGTTACTCCATTTGCAAATATTTAGGGAAAAGAGATCTACAAGTGTGAGTCAGCAGCTGTTATTCTCTGTCTTGGGCATGGATTGTCCATCACTGGTAGGGAGGACTTGGAAGGTGCTGTTTCATCCTTGTTCCTTATGTTGTCTGTTCTCCTTAGTCTCATAGATGTAAAAAAAGGGGAGCTGATAGTCCAGGCCATGGCAATGAGGTTTGGGGGACAGAACACTGGACCTTCTAGGGAGCACCATTTCCTTGTAGCCACCAGGAATATTCATCTGCTTCTTGGGAAAATGAGGCTATGTAAGGCATGCAGCCTTAAAAATGTAAGTGTACAAATCCCTCAGCTCAGCACTTGTTGGAATATTCTGTGTCCAAGCAAGAGCTGCCAATTTTCCCTGGCTTGGCATGGGGCTGCTGCATCACTGTTTTCCTCAAACGTGTGCCTTTGGAGGCTCCCTCCTCTGAGGTACCTCCCTGTGCACATGATCCGTGGAAACACAGAGATCACAGGGCTCCTCCTTGCTCCTGGGTGTGACTTAGGCTGCCAGCCTGGCAGTCACACTGGTAAATATCAGTGGAAATGAGAAGGCTGTGAGCACTGCTGCCGCTGCCGTGGGCTTTACACAGCATCCCACGTGCCAGGGTGTGCTGGTGCTGATGATGCAAAGACCTGGTGTGGGCTGCACTTGCAGACTCATTGCACCTGCATCATGAGAAGGTGTTACCCTATGTTGAAAGCTGTGCTTGAGGAACAGCTAGTTAACAACTAAAGCACATGGGATAAAATGGCAGAGATTGGTACTTTGCTGCGCTGTAAACTCTCTTTGGAAAAGAGATTTATCTCAGTTTTGAAATGTTTAGTGCTTAGTTTCTCTTTTTTACATTACACGAGAAGGAGAAAATGGGAAAATGATCAGAAAAGTTGCCTGAATACATTTTTTATAATAATTTTAACATAAAAAGGGAAAAGTCATAATTTTGTTCAAGTAGTTCATCTCCATTCAGACAATACAGGGGTTATTGCAGAGCTCATGCCTTTGATTTCTTACTTTACTTTGGCTTGTGTACCAACCAATTCTTGTTAAATATTTATGGACAAGATTAAAGACTTTATAAAACTTAGCAGCTGGCAGCTGTCCTCGCCTAAAGGATAATGCAGAGTTTTCATTTTAATTGGATAACTGTGTGACTGAAATATGCAAACCCCAAGGGGAACATGAGAATTGAAATATGTAAAATATTTTTTTAAAGAAAATACTCTTTTACATTCTCTACTTTCTTTTTCTCTTAGAAGCTTTTATCTGAAGGTGAAATTGCCATTTCTTTTCTGCTTCTTCCTTTTTAAGCTTTTATTTAAAGTGGTTGGTTTTGGGTTGTTTTTCCCACTGAAGTTAAACTTTTTTTGATGGAGTTCCTTCTGTTTGTTGCAGGCCGAGCATGGATTAATATGCCTGTGTTCTTTCTCCTGATTTTTTTCTTCTTTCCCTACACTATTTCCATTTTTTTGTGTTCTTAATTAAGTGCTCCTATTATATTAGTGGGAATTTTTGCGTTCCACCCCTTGAAGATTATCTATTAACATAATCTTACAGGCCAAGTTCTTCCACATTAGCTGCCTCTGCACACACGCTCTCCTGTCTGTCAATATTTCACATGCACCTTGCTGCCCAGCTAAAAGAAAGGGCACCTGTAGCTGAGCAAAAACTGAGGATCGTATTTCAACCCTTTTTCCCTCTGAACCCATTGTTTCTGCCTTTCTGTTTTCTTCTGTGTCTTAAGCTGTCCTGTGGCTGCTGAAGTCAATAAGGCAGTGTTTGTCTCTGCATGAATGTCTGCATGGAGTGTGGCAATAAAACAACAGTTTCTTTCTTTACCCATTCATTACTTCTCAAAGATTATGGAGAATGGCCTTACAACGACAGCAATCACTCTCTTAACACCCTCAGTGGATGTTGTCAGGGCCCATCAATTTCTAGAGGTCACATTCCTGTAGTAGTTCAGTTTCCAGCTCTTCTTTCTCTAATGATGGGGCTGTGTTTGCATCAACCTGGAATTCTGTTCCTAAAGCCTGGGTCCCAACAGTGCTGGCCCAACAGTTTAGCTTAGCTTTGTCACTGAGTTGTCACTTTAAAATTACTGCTCATCACTTCATCCAGGGCATTGTGAACTAAGCTAAACCGGACATCTACTGTCCCCATCAAAGGCATGGGAGAATCCAGACACTTCCTTGCAGAGCTCTGCAGGTGCTGAGCACACAGGACAGGGACAGAAAGGTGAAGAGTCTGTGGAGTGTCACCTGCACAGTGTTTCTGAGGACTGTAACTTGGTTTTGCATTGCTCAAATGGAAATTAGGCAGGACTGTGGAACCAAAGTCTTTCTTCAGATATGTCTTAAAATGACTTGCCAAAGTTCATAGCTGAAGTCCTTATCAGAGAATAAACCCCTTTACAATTTGCTTTGTAAATAATAAAGTGACATATCCCTATGAGCCCTGTTTTTTTACTTCCAGTATTACTTCTCTTTTCCCTCTTGGCACTTCAAAGCATTGACATTTTAGATCTGACACATAAATGTGTTGTTAAAATGACCTGCAAAAAGCAGAAGTCTTCGGGGCTGCACCAGAGCAGCTGTACCTTTGTGCATTTTTTATGTGTTTTCTCACCTTCCAGCAACAAGAAAAGGATAAGGAGTTTTTGAATTTTATTTAAGGATGTAATTATTTCCCATGCTTGCTTCATAAAATGACATGGTTGCCTTGCATTTGTTAAGAAATGAATACTGATAAGAATATTATCATGAAGAAGCATCTAATTAAAATACCTTTTTTATTTGTTCTTTCATCTCATTGTAATAGATAACAAGAATCAACAGATGATATTATACTAATTATGATTTATTTTAATAAATTATATAAAAATTTTATAATATCTCCTCTAGTTCAATTTGTATTCTTTGAATACATAGGGGACTCTTACTGGAAAGTGCAAACAAGTTTAGCTGATATTTTTGAAATGAAAAAACCCTTTAAAATACTGTTATCCACTGCTATATTGTTAGTACATCTTTTTCCTCTTAAATGTTGGGCTGGTATCTGTAATGCCAAAATTCTTAGCTGGATATGAGGATCTTCAATAGCCGTAAAAACAGCTCAGCCAGGATTTACATATAACAGATCATAGTGGTCAGAGTGCACCAGGGAGCATTTATCTGCCTTTTGTGATTCTGGGAGGAATACTGACCTCAAGGTTTAGAGCACACTGGGATTATGTCTTTCCCTTCTAATAGCAGAACTTTTCAACTTTTAAGAGTGGTACTTGAGTCCCCTTTCTGTCGTCCTGTCTGGTGTGTGGGTCAGTGATTTCCACTTTCACCCATCTTTGTTTTAACTGTGATTAATGTCCATTCTGTGTGGGGATTCAGGCACAGAAACTTCTGGGTTAACTCTTGTAAGGATTTAATATCAGCCATTTCAAACAGGGACTCTTAGCATATACATTAAATGGACATTATCCATGCAGATTAGATGCATTAATTGGCTGCACTATGTCTTGTACACTTTATATAAACTCTGTGATGGCGTCTCTAATATCTCATTTTTTAAAAAAGGCCTGTCATGTTATCATCGTTTTCCTACTTTGTGACCCAAGCACTGCTGAGATGCATCCTCACCCCAGTTTTCTTCTTTTCTAATGGAATTTCTGTGTTTGAATAAGTAGACTGAAAGAAAAAGAAGGTAGGTTATACCCCCAATTTCTTATTCTCATAATCACATTAGCGCTACAAGAAATGTCATCCAGCAAGTCACATTTTTACTCTGCTAATACACTTTCTGTGACAGGTCTGTGAGGAAGATAAGGGAGTTATGTCTACTGAAGTGAGTTTTCTATTAACTTTTCTGGTTGGTGTTTTGGATATATGATATTTGGCAGTTTTACTGCTATCTCTTCATATGATAAAAAATGTTTGTTGTATGTAGCTCCTGCAACCTCTTACATGCTGGACATCTAATCTAGATGTGACAAAGTGATGAGAAAATGATATCAGCAGTAATATCTTGAAGCCATTATGATGTTTTTTCTGGTTTTGTTCTGTTTGTCAGAGTTCTTGGGTTGTGCCTCTATGTGAGAATGCAGGAATAGAAGGCAGAAATCCTTTCTATTGCATTTTGGAAGACTCCTTCACTGGGATGCATGGACTAGAGAAGTGTGCATCTCAAGAATATCTAAGCCACTAGGTTTTGGATCATGCTTGTGACATCACCACCCCCCACCCCCATCCCCCTTTTTTTTTAAACGCTTTTGTTTTGGAAGTTTTAAACAGGAAAAAAAATAAGGAAACTGTTGAAAAACACTGCTAAAAAGTTTAAAACATTGGTGATTTTTTCACCCTCAGTTGTGCCTAGTTTAGTCTTCACAATTCACATAACGAGGAGGAGCTCTGCAAGACCAAGAGAAGCAGGGAAAAGCAGAATATTTGGTTACTTGTCAATGCTATAAAAACCCATTGGCTCTTAATAAGCCTCACATGAATTAAAAAGGAGATTTAGCGTTTACTTTGTTGCTGCAAGCAGAATCTCTGTGTTAGTTTGACTCACATGATTTACACAAAGGCCTGTAACGCACTGGTGAGCTGAAAATTGTAGTTAAGGGCTCCATGGAGGAATCTGTTTTGCTTGAGGATGCTTAAGAAGGGTGTATTGTAAAGGCTCTGAGGTACACAGCTGGTAACTGACAGTGAAAGGGATTCCTGAGTGCTTGCAGCAAGAAAAGGTGATACTGATTAACTGCAATTTCTCTTGACCCAGCCTCTCTCCAGGGCCTCCAGTTCAGTCCCTGAAGGACATCAGTTTTGTCCTGAGGTATGACTTCTTTCCAGTCTTGTTCTCATGACTCATTAACTCAGCACCTTGTAGGACTTGGTGCCAGCTTGTCGAGATCTAACAATAGATCATCTTCTGCCCTGCCACTGCCTTCCAGCAGGCATCTGTGTCTGCACTTCCCGTCTTGGCTGCACCCCACCTTTGCAAA
>WAAG01012767.1:43984-77542 GCA_013390105.1 Tichodroma muraria | reverse complement strand
TAAGGTCTCCCTGGATCCTTCTCACCTCCAGGCCGAGGAGCTTGGCTGCCTCCAGGCAGGAGCACACAGATCCAGCTCCTGGAGCAGCTGTTCCAGTTCCATGGAAAAGGCTCCACAAGGTAAAAAAACCTGCACTTTTCATCTCCTGCCCCTCTGTTCTCCTTCCATCCTGCAATCCTAAGGCATGGAGCTGCACAGGAGGCCATCCCACGGAGCAGGGCAGAGCAGAAAGCCTGGGAATGTGACCTGGCCCCTCACACTTTCCCTGGAACACGTTTTTCAGGCTGAGGATGTTCCTGGCCAAAGTCCTGCCCCAAAGCCTTTGAACACAACAATTCACAGCCCTGTGCTTACTCCCCAACCTGCTCCATCACATTTATCTCAGTACTGAGAGTGGTTTGTTCTTATAATGAACACAGGATTGGGATCACCCACGGGTAATCCAGAGCACTGGGCTGACGTGGTCACATCCCAGCTTTCTAGTTTCACCTGGATTTTTGGTGCATTTGCTGTACTGGTTTATTAAACAGGTATCAGTGCTCTGACCTGCACATTTTAAGCAGAATTTCAGATTTTGACCCAAACAGGAGGTGCTGTTAATTTGGGGGAATTTCGACCTTAGTTTTTTTGTAAAGGCTGAAAGTAGGGAAAAAAGCAAAGCCAGGTATTAGAGCACCTTTGGGTGGAGTTTAAGGAAAATTGTTGCTGTGTTTCCTAGGCTACAGCAGAGATATTCTATCTGCAGCCAGGCACGGTGCTGCAGCCTAAATGGAGTAGCAAGAGCCAGTCCTAAATCTGCACGAGGGACCAGAGCAAGCAGCTTTTGGAGCATTTTGTCACCCTCGGGGATGAGGATCTGCTGAGCAGGACTGCAGCAGGAACTGAAGCAGAAAATCCAGATGTGTTCAACAGCACAGTTCTCCCATCTCACACCAGCAGTTCCCTTCTGGCTTTGCCAGTGTGAATTTGGGATTGAGGCTGTAGCTCAACAGCTTCCCTGACACACCCACACATTGTTCTCCGGGAACAGGATGTTAGAAAATTAACAGTGAAATGAAGGATTTTTATTTTTTTTGGTGGGTTTGTTTTTCTTTTTTAAAAAGATGAAAAGATTATTTACAAGAAAACGAGACATGTTTTATAAACATCCTCAAAGCTATTGTGTCTCACCCCAGGAATTCTGAAATGCGTTATAAACACGTTAGATCTTCACAATCTTCCACATGTAGAGAAAACCTAAATCCAAAGCATTTGCATTTAACTTTCTGTGCTTGTGCCCCAAAATAGTTGTTTGATATGAAACCTAGTGAAGTATGAATATGCCAAAACTTCTAATTCTAATATAAAACAGTGCCAAACATAAAACTGTGGAATCCTGGAGTGGTTTGGGTTGGGAGAGACCTTAAAGCCCCACTCAACCCACCCCTGCCATGGGCAGGGACACCTCCCACTATCCCAGGTTGCTCCAAGCCCTTCCAGGAATGAGGAATATGCAGGAGGATGCTCCAAGACTCCTCAGCTGACATACTTGGAATAACTCCTCATGACAAATTCATCTTATCCCAGCCAGCTGCAGCAGAAATTAAGCAAAACTGTTTATTTTGCATTTGCTGGAGTTGCTTCCCTGTCATCATTTTGCCAGAGGATGAAAATCCAGTAAAATCCTGCCCCCTTGCCAACCTTATCCTTTGTCCAGTCACACAAAGTCTCCCTGTGCCAACGGCCTGAAGCTCGGGAATTGGCTGAACCTTTGGTAAAGGACCATTCCATAAACCCAAGGAAAGTCACATGGAATGCGAGGGTATTCCCTCATTCTTTCCAAAGCACTTCAGAATTCCTGGACTTTTCCTCTCTCTCTAGTTCTGCACAGCCTCTGAGCTGGTGCCCTTTGGGACACTGAAGGATCTGCTCTCACTGGAGCAGGCAGAGGGCCAGGCTGGGGGAATTGTTACATAATCCCAGAATCCCAATGGAGATGGGCTGTTCCCTCCACCCCACCATGGCACTGCCAGGGTTGCTCAAATCCAAGGAGCACTCGGAGCACAGAATTTGCCTTCCATGGCTTCCTGGCAAGCAAATCTGCCTCTCAATTTCACATCCATCTTTTCCACGTCTTTCACCACATCCTCATTACAAAAAACTCCCAGAAAAAAAAACAAACAACAGTCTTGGGAAGGAGAAGGATAAAGCTCATAATGAGTATGCAGAGGTCAGGGGGGTTATTCAGAGATGAAGGAAAATTTAGCCAGGACAGCTTTGTGTTCCACAAAATATCACCCATGACTGGCATTCTCAAAAACCCATTTCCCTGGGAAGCAAGGGCCACTTCCCCAGGAGTCCAGCAAGGCACATCATCAGCCACATGCAGATGTGCCAGCAATCATTAAATGAACCTGCAGAAGCTGCAATTTGCCTGGAAAGGCCCCCTGCCCCCTCCATACAGACTGGGGAAATAACTCAGCCATCACACAGATCAATCCTGCATTCTCCTCTTTCAGTTCACAAGAAAGGCAAGGCAGCAAGTGACACAAACGAGAAGGGAATGCACACATCCAACAGCCCCTCGCGCGGACTGCAGCCCAAGGAAACGCTCCTTAAAATAAAAACAGAGGACGAAGCACGTTCTTGTTAATATTCAACACACTCCACTCCCTTGGCCTCTGCCAAAGTGAGACTGGGAAACAAGAGAAGGATGGCAAGGCCAAGCTTGCACAAGCAGAGGCTGGCTTACTTCCTTGGAGCCTGGTGCCGTTGTTGGTGCTGCGGAGGAGCTGGAAAGCCTTCTGGAAGCCCAGGGCGTGCTGCGTGGAGCTGTCGGACGCCTTGATGCTGCTGACGAAGGTGGACATCTTCCTCTTGGTCTCGCTGGTGGCAGGGGACAGGAAGGTCTTGTAGCACTGGTCCAGGGAGCACGTCCGCACCGCGTCCGCCACCGTCAGCACCGAGATCTGCCGCGGGAAGAGATTCCGTGGGATCGCCTCCCCTGGAGGGATCCCTACGCACCCAGACACACAGCACGGGGAGAGGCCACTGAGGAGATTCCCCGCGTTTGGAGCTGGATTGTCGAAAGAATTGGGGAAGAAATGCTTGAGGCATAAATCTGTCGAATCTCCAAAGGATTACGGGGAGCTCAAGGAAAAGAGATTTTTGGTGTTTGTTCGTCAGCAGAGTCAGCTTCGCTCTGCTCCCTCACAGTGGTTAATGCACTGCTCTGGGCAGAGCCTGAGTGAGCCAGGGGGAGAGGACAGGGAAATCAGCAGACAGCATTTTCAGGAAAGCCTGGAGAGCCCAGAGGAAAGTGGAGTGCACAGAGAAATGAAGAAAAAAAAATAAACTACCCCTCTAAGGACTGCTCCCAGCAAAGCATTTTGCTGTTTTAACATTCCAGTCAAAGCAAGGCGACTCTGACATCAGCTTTTCCTGTAAATAAGTTAATGCAAGTGTTACCACTATGCCTTAATGACATCTAACACGCCAGGCTCATTAACTGAGTGACAAACTTCTTTAGGGAGCACAACTGAGGCAAGACAGTCACAGAATAATGCAGTAATTAGACACCTGTGTAACAGCTTCTATAACCACTGAGCTACTGACCAAAGAATCTGCGTCTTAAATGTATTCTCTGTATTAACACAAACCATTCTGACACTTAAATTTAAGTGCTATTAATCCTGCTGAACCGTAAGATTACTTTACCATCTTAAATCTCTCTAAAAGCACCAAGTTACAAGTGGTTTTCCCATACTATTCGTGAGAAGACTTAAGGCAAAGATTATCCTCAGTTTTCTTCAATTTGATTTCACTGAAACTCTTCCTACTCACGAAAGAAAACCCAAGCAGAGAGACTGATCAAGGTCTCACCAGCAGAGAGTTACTAAAAGTAAAGACCAAACTGGAGACTTTTTACAGAAGCACTTTATGAGTCCGTGGTTGTCCATACTGAAAAAAATTACAGGTTAAGTGACTTTCTCACTGTCAAAGGAATGACAGAGCAAGAAATCAAATCGAGATTCCTCAGCCCTTTGCTGGTACCATAATTATCTGTGAATCTTCCAAACACTAATTATGCCTCAGCTCACACCAGTACTGCAGGAGAATAAATAATTTCCACTTTCACAAGACAAAAGGAGAGGCTCAGAGGTGAAATGAGTTGCTCAAAGCAGTCTAGGATGTGAGAAGGAGTCATGTTTGGAGCATGACTCTTCTTCCTGGTGACCATCACTGAAATATCTGCTGAGATGGAGGAGCCTTTAAAGATTACTCAGGCACAAGATTTTGCCTTAGATCAGTGGGATTTCACTTTTTTCCCCAGCCTGCAGCTCTCCAAATGTTTCCCCTGCAGCAGAAAAGTTCCCAGAGTGAGCTCAAGGCTGTCACCCCTCGGAGGCAGCTCCCAGACCCGCTGGAGTCCATGGACTGAAAACCCCACTTTGAGTGAGAAGCAAAAACCCAGGGAAAGCTGCTCCTTGCCTGGAGAAACCTCACCTTGTCGTGCTCATCTATGGAGCTGAGGATCACCTGGGCAGCATCCTTGGCAATCTGGAGCTGTGTCTCTGTGACAGAGGCCCCGTGGTCCACGATCACCACGATGTGCTTGGACTGAGGGCGAACGGTCGAGACGTAGACGGGCCTGAGGAGGGACAAAACCCAAACCCCCATCATTTCATCATCACCCCCAGCAGGTGCCATCAGGCACCCTGTCATTCCCACTGAAATGCTCACAAGTGGAAAAGCAGCAATTCAAACACCCGAGCAAACAACCAGGAAGAAACAATGAATTGTAACAGGAATTTTTCCCCTTAGGAAAACTTGTACGGGGAAAGGCCACCTGAGAATGTGAACGTGAAGAAATGCCCCTCACTTTCTGAATTTTTTAACCTAAACCAGGTCCTTCTCTCTCTGTCACAGCAAGTGCTTTCAGGAACAAACCCCGTTGCTTACACAGCAGCAGCGTTTGGGATCACTGCAGCAGCTCACACAGAGGTTTGAACGAAGCAAGAAATGCCTCCTGGTAAATCCTGGCTGCTGGGAACCTCACCCACACGTGAACTGAGTGCAGTAATGGGGATGTGCTGGGGCCATGACAAGTAAAGACCCGTGCAGCTGCAGGGAGCTGATCAGCCCAGGGTGTTTGGGCTGTTGTGAGAAGGCTCCCGGCCAAGGCAGGGTGCCCTGGGATGACTCTCACCCTGGTCATGCTCCACAAGCTCTTGGATCTGCCCAGTTTTACATCCCAAAGTGAGCTAACACCAGAGAGGACTCTCAGTGCTGCCACGGGTCTGTGCTAACACCGAAAAACTCGTTTCCAGGGAAGTGCTTTCAGATCAAGTTCAATACTGAGAGACGTGTGAAAGAGTTCACGAGCTCTCACGCCAAGGTTTCAGCCTGGAATAAATTAGAAAGATCCTCAGCACGAAGGAAGGATTAAAATAAAATGGCAAGTTTCTCTTTCCTCTTTAGTCCAGACACAAAACTGGTTACAGACAAGTGAGAGTTTTGGGATCTAAATTTTATTATATCAAAGGCAGACACAGAAATCTTATTAAGAGGAAAGGAAATGCAGAAGATTTGAGACAAGGCACTGCAGTAAACAACTGGCACAAATCAGTTCTTAACTGTAAAACAGCCTGCAGCTCTACCCTGGATTAATACCTGCAACTAAAACAGGGCCTTTGATCTTCAAAGCACTGAAGCATTAACTAATTAATTCACCCAAACTACCCTCTGAAGTCAATATTACCAAAAAGATACCCCTTATTCAGCCACGGAGGAACTATGACCCAGACTAAGTGATTTGGATAAAAACAGTGACAGTTTTAGTGTCAAAGTTCTGAGCAGGACTGGGGCACCCCCAGCTCTCACCTCTTCAGAGCACACCTTTCCAAGGCCCCAGAAAACTCAGTCAAGCTCAGAACTTTGTGCTTTGATGACACACTGAAGATACCATCAGTAACTTCTGATTGCTCAAGCCTGACAGGAAACCAAACCCTCCTCAGTGTCCCCAGAAGGTTCCCGGATGCACTGCTGCTTCTCCTGCACAGGCTGATTAACTGGTACAGTTAATTAATGTGTGACCAGAGACATTAAAGCCACTGCACCTTCCCACCCTTGAGCCTTCATCAATCCCACGGTACTGACAGAAAAACCAGGGAAAAATACTGGACCTCAAATTCTTGGCTTCATGCCTAGAGAACAGAAATCCCTGTGCAGGAAACCCTGCCACCAGCTGATGCTTTATTTTTACTTCTTTAGTGGAAGGAAATTTTCACTGCTGCTTCCCTACCTGGGACAAAATCCTCCTACCTCTGTGCCCTTCCCAGTCTCTCATCCTTCCCCTCCCTCCCCAAAGCGATGCACCTGCCAGATCAGCAGAATGTGTGTTCACTGCTTTATTAACAGGGGTCAAGTATGAGTCAAACATAAGTCAGATTTTGCCTGCAGGCTGACCTACAACTTCCAAGTCACTACTGTTTACAGCTGATTTAATTTGGGAGAGGTGAGGAACCTGCTTGGAATTTTAGTTGAGTTTCTCAGAAATGAGAAGTGGTGCTTTCAAAAACAACCCTAAGAAAACCCAAGGGACTCCATTAGAAGCCACTCATGAATGTTGTCAGCCTGGCAAAGGACAACACTGAATGAAATCAGGGCTCGAGGAATCCAATATTAATGCTTTTCCCAGGAAACGGGAAGGAGGCAAATCCTACCTGCTGCGGTGTTCGTAGCTGCCTTTGCACCGGAACTTGTGGGCTGGGAACACGGTGAAAATCCCTTCTTCTGAGCTGAAATATTGCCACTTAATTCCTGGGTTAGACTTCAGGTTATCAGCAAGGACTGCAGGGTGGAAAGGGAAAATTAATCAGAGTTACAAAGGCAGCCCAGACTCGGAGGTTTTGTTACTCAGGGGCTCTCTCGTGGTGTTTGGAGAAGAACAACCAGGGCCCAACATGAAACACAAACTGCTCTGCTTAGGATGGGTAAAACTCATTGGTAGAACTTCACTGATTTGCAAACAGTTCAAGTCTTTTGGAAACTCAGCATGGGATTTGACAGATTTTGTTTAATATGTGGTGACAGCTCCTGAATCTCTGAAGTACACCCAGGTCCTGGGAAGGCAAGGCCAGAGTGAGGAAGGAAGAGATTAAGGCAATTACATCTAATATATATATACACCCCTACATCTCCATGTAATAATAAATACACTGTCAACATCCCTTCCGTAAAGGAAAAACCTTCACGTTAAAAAATCCTCTTCCTTTTGGTGGAGTAAGTCCAAAATATTCAACAGGTTTGGTGCTCACAGCTTCACAACCAACCTGTTGCCAGGGAAGGGAACAGATCCCAGGGCACTGGGAAAGGAACAGATCCCAGGGCACTGGGAAAGGAACAGATCCCACTGGCACTGGGAAAGGAACAGATCCCATGGGCACGGGAAAGGAACAGATCCCATGGGCATTGGGAAGGAACAGATCCCACTGGCATTGGGAAGGAACAGATCCCATGGGCATTGGGAAAGGGAACAGATCCCACTGGCACTGGGAAAGGAACAGATCCCATGAGCACTGGGAAAGGAACAGATCCCACGGGCACTGGGAAAGGAACAGATCCCACGGGCACTGGGAAAGGAACAGATCCCATGGGCACTGGGAAAGGAACAGATCCCATGGGCATTGGGAAAGGAACAGATCCCACTGGCATTGGGAAGGAACAGATCCCACTGGCACTGGGAAAGGGAACAGATCCCATTGGCACTGGGAAAGGGAACAGATCCCATGGGCACTGGGATTTCTGCCTGATAGTGCAGTGGGAATGTCCCATGGACCTTGTCTGCTCTCCCTCCAGCCTGGAGAGACTAAGGATTGATGTTCATCCATGGAAACACCATTTTGCCACACCACTGATCTCGGGCAGCTCAAAGTCCTTTAAACAAAAGGAAAATGCTCCCAGGAGAGAGGAAATAGGAAATCATTAGCATGGGAGGCAAAAACCCCCTCAGCACCACAGCAGGAACAGGATTATTTTCCACTCAGGGCAGCACATACTCTCTGCTTGCAGCAGACTGAAAATAAAATCTGGATATTTAAAATCTTTAGTTTTTACCTAGCAAATAAAGTGGATCACACCAGCTTAAAATGCATGAAAAAAAGAAGATATTTCTTCGCCATTTCTCCTTTCATGTTCTTTGATTGCAGAACTCGAAGAACTGGCAGAGGGTGGCTCTGATTTCCAGTGCTTCACCTTTTGCTCAGCATTCCCTTCAGCATTCCCTCAGGACTGGCACTGAGAATAGGCCAGTTTCATCTCCTGCATCTCCTTCATTATCAAATATGCCAATATTTGGGTTGGAAAGGACTGCAGGGCACATCCAAACCTTAGCCAGACACTCCACACCCAAATACCCACACTGAGGGCAGTCTGAGTTCCACATCCTCCACGCTTTAGCACTTACTCAAGTTTCCCAGACTGGCTGTGGCCACGATGTTCTCTCCACATCCAGCTCGGTGTAATTACCTTGCAAACACCACTGTCCTGGCCTTTCCCCACTCCTCCTTGCCACAGAATTTTACACTTCCCACAGTGCCTGCAAATCCCTCTGGGATATCCTGGGCTGCTCTGTGCAAAAATGCACCTTCTCACTAGAACAATTCCCTGCCTTGATGGAGCAAGCACTACCAGAGACTCCTCATTCCCCTCCAAAATCAAGTTTGCCCCTGAACTGCTGCTTCCTCCTGCAGGCAGAAGGGCCACGAGACTGTAAAACATTTAAATCCTTCTTTTTATGCCCAGCCACCAGGATTTCATCGTTCTGAGGGCGAAGTTGTTTTGTATAAAGAGGCTGAATTTCTGGTGTTGAAGTTTTTGTTTTGAGTTACAGGACTTGAAAAATGTAATTTTAAAGTTGACATGTGAACAGTCAGTTAAAGCCTGGATGAAATAACTTGTCCAGTCTCATTTTACCAACAATATTACAATAAAGGAGTTTACAATTTAAAGGCTTTGGCTTTTTTTAATCCTTGCTATATTAAAGATAAACTTCTCATTCCTGCAAGGCCACGAGCTGTATTTATTTCCCCATGAGAGTATGTGGATTTAAAAGTGTTCATTTTCCCCATAAAACAATTGGTTTTGAAACTCAAGCTCTGCTGCTCTTCCTTTCCACACAGTTGTGCTCATGTTTCCTCCAGCGAGTGTTAGTTCAGTAACACCCTCCCCAGGGATCACCAATTTTATCCTCACTCTGCTTTTTTCCCCTTTTTTTTCCTTTTCCCTATGACCACAGCAGACAACCTCCCTATGGTAGATAAGCCATGGCTGAAAAATCCAGACTTTTGCTCTTTAAACACATTTTTATTTTCCATCCACTCAAGCTGTAAGAATGCCCTGCAGATATTTTCTCAATTCTTGCTCCTTGCCAGGACACACAGGAGATGACTTTTTTTAACCTAAATCTCACTTACCCCAAACTTTCCACCCCCTCAGTGCCTGTAGTTTATCCCCACCTCCTCCTCCCAGGAAAACCAGCCCCCGGATAGGTTATTCCATCAAAAGACCCAAATAAAAAGCTGATCCCTTAATTCTGGACACAGACTGGGAATAAAAGTGGCCAACTGCCCATGAGGTGGCATTGCCAAGTCACTCCAAACCCTCTGCCCCCTCCACTTCCCCTGCAGCAACATCTGACCCCAAATCCTGCTGCAGACTGGAAAAGTTGGGAAGTATTAACATGACAGCATTTGAAATGATCATTCTCTCTAATTATAAATATCTCACAAGGCAAAAAGGACTTTTAGGAAGAAAGCCCTGTGTGATAGAGTTTATAAAACTTCAAAGGGAATGCGATATGATAACACTTAGCACTTCTAGATACCACTTTACATCTTCAAAGCCCAGCCAAATCATTAACTAATTAATCTTCAAAGAACAGCACAAACAGTCAGGGGGAAAAAAAAAGGAACTACTGAACATAATTGCTCGTTATAAAAGGGTTTCTTACAGCCCTCCTCTTCAGCATTACATTTGCTGAGCTGCCGACCTCGGATCTCATCCCACAAAAGCCAGGAAAGTTTAATTTTCAGTTCTCTGCTGACAAGTCCCTCCATTAAAAACCCTCGTGGTGAAGAAACAGCACAAAGAAGTGTGTTTATCGTACAAGTGAAGGCATCCTCTAACTCTCCAGACAGATCTGATCCAGGATTTTCCAAGTGGAACCCAATTCCAGCTCCTGGGTTGTCAACAGGAATAAAAGCTCTGCAGCTCAGCCACAATTAACATTCTGCTGGTGGCATGAGCCAGGACAGAGCCCTGCTCAATCCTTAGGACTCTGAAGGGAAAAGAAGTAAAAAACCTTTTCATTTCAAGGAATGGGACCAGATTCCTCCATTAAAAGGATGTGGAAGGAGGGGTATTAACTCTTCTGCTCAAATAGCTCCCAACCATTTTAACTCAGCCAAAAAACAGTTTAAAATACAGCAATTTAAGGAACACTCCACATTCTGGACTCGATCTCTTCCAGCTCCAGGTATTTCATGGTTCTAAGATTTTGAATGATCAACACCTCGAATAAAACAGACAAAATTCATTGGGCAATTTGGTGCCATCTCTGCACATTTCTGGGGAGGAGCACTCTGCCAAAGCTGCCTGACTTGGAACAGACATTTCAGCACTTTGAAGGATGAGAAGGAGAAAGATTTACTGGTTCCCTGTTTATTCAAAAGGCAAAAAATCCTCTGAAGGAATCTGATAACATAATGCACTAGCTGTGGGGAAGATTTAATAAATAAAGAACTATTCAGAGTGGTGAGGACAGATCTCTTCATCTAACTGCCCAAAGCCTGTGTCTCCATCTGGAGAATAAAGACTTTCTCCTTATCTGTTTTGTAGTAATGGCTAAAAGTAATCCAGATGCAAAACTCCGACCAAGATAAAACAAAATCTTTTCAAGACATTAAAAAAGATTTTAAAAGCTACCTAATATCAAGAAAAAACAGGGGCAAAAGTGATATTATTTTAAAGCTGAGAAGAGACACATCTATTTCTTTCTCCCTCTCCTAAGATTCATGTTTATTTAAAAAAAAAAAACCACAATAATACTGGAAAAAAACACATTTGAAAGTTTCATGAGCTCCATCAGCCTTCTCAACACCCTGCTCAGGGTGGAATTTGGGGTTGCTGTCCCTGAGGGCTCTCCCAGGTTCTGCTCCTGTGGCTTTGCCAGAGCCTGGGGTGCAAATTCCGTTCCCTTCCAACACTTCCAACTTCACCTCTCTGTTCCCACCTTTTACTCTGGGCCAAGATTAACATTTCCAGAGCTGAGCTCCAGGTCGAGCAGAGCAGAACTGAAATTTATGTTTTGCCAGCAGCTTTTTATAGGCAGGATTATTTAAACTGCAGAATTCAGGTGGGAAAAGGGGGGATACTCCTGGGAATTTTGCCTTTTATGTTCAGAATGAAATGAAAAACTCATTCAGGAAGACAACGATGAGAACACCCAGATGCACCCACAGTTTTTAAAGCATAAAAATAGCTGAGGCAGAGGTGGAGCCTAAACCCAAAATGCAACAGATATTCCTCCCCAGCTCTGCATGAGGACACTTATGAGAGAGGAAAGAAGATTATGGGACTGGGGGATTTCTGGTTTGTGTTTGATCACTGTCTTCTTTCAGAAGTGGTTTTAGTTTAATGCGTGTTTTGATCTATTTATTGAGAATTGGTGCCCGCCAAGGGCTCTGCCCTGAGGGTGCCCCCAAAGGTAAGTGGTCCCCCAGAAAGATAAAATTAAGAGTTTTAAGACACAGATACACTAATTAGGACTTTTAAACCCCATTTAAACTCCATTAAAAGTACTTTTAAACCCCATCCCCCAGCTGGGGGATGCTGGGCCAGTGAGAGCACTCCAGCCCTCTAACCAAAACTGCTTCCCACTCCATTTCTATCCCGCTCCATGTTTCAATCCCGCTCCATTTCCATCCCGCTCCGTTCCCACCCCGCTCCGTTCCCATCCCGCTCCGTATTTCTATCTTCTATCCCGCTTCGTTTCCATCCCACTCCGTATTTCTATCTTCTATCCCGCTTCGTTTCCATCCCGCTCCGTATTTCTATCTTCTATCCTGCTCTGTTTCTATCCCGCTCCGTTTCTACCCCGCTCCGTTTCTACCCCGCTCCGTTTCCATCCCACTCCGTATTTCTATCTTCCATCCCACTCCGTTTCCATCCCGCTCCGTTTCCATCCCGCTCCGTTCCCATCCCGCTCCGTTCCCATCCCAAGCCCATTCTTGTCCCAGCCCACGAACTCTTTTGGGCACACACGGATTTTCCGGCACAGGAGGTCCCAGCCCATGGCTGCATCACCAACACAACACCCACAACACAAACACCCCAAAGACCTCCCGCAGCCAATTTCTCCCGGAGTCCCAAGGTTCCTGCAGTCCCACACTGCTCCGGCCACGGGCTGTGTCCAGCCCCACACCAGCAGGGCCCTGCTGACCCTCCTGAGGGTCCCCAAGGGTCACTCGAAGCCCTGGTGCTGGGGCTGGCGTGGTGGGGCTCGTGTGGCTGAGATGAGGAGAGGGGTGGGAAGGTGGAACTGTCATCAATCACAGCCATGGCTGTCTCATCCCTGGAATTGTCCAAGGCCAGGCTGGACAGGGCTTGGAGCACCCTGCTGGTGCCTTAAGTTTTAGCTTTCATATTTTCCAGTTTCTGTATTTCACTGGTGTGTAACTCTGAACTTCACATAAAGTGTTTGCCAGTTCTCCTCACAGCTCAGTCAGAACAATCCTTTTCCAGCCCCAGAACCAAGGACACCGCTGCAGCCTCGGGCCCAAAAAGTGCAAACAGCAGGGAACTGAGGAGAGCAGTGTGGGAGGGTGGGACTGCATCACCTGGAGCTGGAATTGGACCATTAACCCCAACATGGAAATGGACCAAAACTGACAAAAGTGTGAGAACTCGTGACTGGGATCCATCTTGGCTGGAGCCACGGCCGGGCTCTTGTTCTGCCCAAGGTGTATCCTGTGAAGGCCTTTTAATAAATCCCTGCTTTATTCCTTTAACTCTGCCCAGCCTCTGTTCCAGGGAGCCTCCACGGGCACCCTGGGACAGGGGAAGGTGTCCCTGCCATGGCAGCGTGGGACTGGATGGGCTCTGAGGTCCTCCCAACCCACCCCCATCTGTGATGGACCTCCCGGACACGAGAAGGCCCAAGGGTATTCCTTGCACCTCACCTACACAAAACTCAGCTCTTCATTAGCCCAGTACCAACTTCTGCTTCCCAAATTAACCATTTCCATCCCGTTTTCCTGCCTCAATCCACTCCTTCCATCCCCGTTCTCTCTTACAGACATTTCCTCCCTAACTGAAACCTCCCCCCAAGGCTGTTTCTGTACCAGGAGCGCCAGAGGAGAGTCTGCTGTCAATAAATCCCTGTTCTTACTCTCCCTCAATCCCCTCTCCTCTCCTGCTGCCCTTTCCTGCCAATGCCATGTTTTGAAGGTTCTCCTTTCATCAGGAATCTTTCAAGCCAGAGGCAAGGGAAGAGGAGGCACTGCTGAGCCAGGACAGCAGGAACCTTGAACACCCACTCACTTTATTTCTCTAGAGAATTCAAACCAGAAATTTAAATTATGTTTACAAGAAACTGCAATTTATTTGCTTTTCATCACTCAAAAATAAGGAATATTTCTTGAATACTTTTTTTAACCTCCAACTTCCGCAGCAGAAAAATATTTTTATTTAATTTAATTAAAAACCATGAAGCGATCCATTCTATGCTTTGCTTTTTACAACAGTGACTCTAAACTTGCCTTCAAAAATTATTCTAACTAATTAACAACTGCATGTGATTTAAACATTATTTTAATGAGCTGTTTGGGTTTGGCTTTTTTAATAAAGAGATGAGTAAAACAAAGCCCAGCAAATCATAGTGAGTGAACAAAGAGTGCCTGGCTTTAGGATGGAAAACACCATACAAATCATGGCATGTCAGGAAATCAGCCTGGCCAGCACCTGCATCCAAGATGTGGGATGGGATGGAAAGAATCTATGGGGACAGCTCATTTTTATATTTCATTAGAAATCCAGAAAGCAAAGCTATAAGAATAGAAACAATGAAGGAGTTTATAAAAATTTGGGGTTCTTTCCTCCTATTTGTTGCAAGATGGTGAGGGTGAAATGGCAGGGCTGCCACTTCATCCGTCAAGTTAATAAAATAAATCAGCATCGTATTCCAAAAGACCTCTGAAAATGAAAATAAGATAAAATGAATCCCAAGTCTGCATTATTCCTCCAAAAGACTGAACAAACAACACCTCCCCAAAATGAAATCCATAACCAAAGTCTGTTAATGTTCTCTAACTCACAACACTGAGCACCATAAAAAGTTGAAAAGTCAGATGGAACAGCTGGACCAAAGTCTGACTAAACCCAACTGAAATCCCTGTATCAATCCACACTGATTGGGATGCAAAAAAAAACCAAAAAACAAAAAAACAAAAAACAAACAAATAAAAAAATAAAATCTTGCTGCACCAGAGGCCCAAAAGCTGAATTTTTCAGGGATAAGTCTCATGTATTTTGGTTCTAAGCATATTTCTAAGTCCTTAAACGTGTTGAGAAAATGCCCTGACAAGACAAAGAAAGGAAATATGTTAAGATGCCCTCATATTTGGTAGTTTTTGCATATCACTGCAAAGGCAGCCTCACATGAGCTGAACTCAGCTAAGAAGATCAGAGAAACTTCCCTCTGTGCCCCTGACACTGCTGATGCCAAAGCAGACAGGCCTAGGAAGGAGAAAACCTTGGGAAAAAAAAAAATAAAAAGGAAGAAATAAAAAGTGCAGAAACCACAACAAAATTATCCATGGTAGGCTGGAATAAAATCTTCATGACATTTTTATAAAGTACTTAGACTAAGGGCATTACTTTAGGTATCAGCTTTCAATCATGAAATCTCAAATTAAGAGCAGTGTGACACTTGCAAGGAGAAATAAAAGCTTGTTGCTATGGCAATCAATGCAAATTCTCTGTGCCAAGGAAATGTTCGAGTCTAATGGGGAAAAAAACCCCTACAACAGAAGGAAAAAAACCCCAAAGTACAACTGTGCTGCTCACCAGAATTTAAGTCACGTCCAGGATTGAAGGCTCTGCTGTTGACAGTGGTCGAGAGTCTATCACAGCTGATGGTTCTGGAAACGTTGGTGTTGAAATTCCCATCAAATCTGGAAAGATAACAACAGGCCCAGCAATCAAACATTATTTATTAAGCCTACATTTTACAATGGAAACATAGCTTTTTAATGTTTCAATGTAAATGATTATTTGTGATAACACGGAGTTGAAATTCCCATCAAATCTGGAAGGATAACAAGAGGATCAGCAATCAAGCATTATTTATTAAACCTACATTTACAATGAAAACACAACTTTTTAATGTTCCAGTGTAAATAACTATTAGTAGTAAGAGATTGGTGCTGAAATTCCCATCAAATCTAGAAAGACACCAGGACCACCGATCAAACATTATTTATTAAACCCACATTTACAATGAAAACGCAACTTTTTAATGCTTCAGTGGAAATAACTATTAATAATAAGACATTAGTGTTGAAATTCCCATCAAATCTGGAAAAACAAGAAAAAGATGCATGAGAAGATGATTATGGAATCAAAGAAGGGTTGGAAGGGACTTTAAAGCTCATCCCATTCCACCCCAACACCTTCCACTATCCCAGGGTGCTCCAAGCTCTGTCCAGCCTGGCCTTGGACCCTTCCAGGGATCCAGGGGCAGCCACAGCTTCTCTGGGAATTCTATTCCAGGGCCGCTCACCCTTACAGGGAGGAATTTCTTCCCAATTTCCCAGCTAACCCTGCCCTCCTTTGCCTTAAAGCCACCCCTGTCCTGTCACTGCATGTCCTTGTCCCAAGTCCCTCTGATCTCTGGCATTATCCTCGCCCTCCACAGCCAGGAAGAGACACGGATGGACAGATGGACACCAAGGTCTCCTGTCTATCCTCGTGGAAGATCAGGCTGGGACAGATCTGTCAGATTTGGCTCTGACAGACCCAAAGCTGCCAAACCTGGAGCTCTGCACAGGCTCATCCCCTCTGCTGGAGCTGTTTGTTGAAATTATTGGCAACCTCCTGCCAGAGAGCTTTCCAAGCCCTCTCCGTCGAGGAAAAGACATTTCCCAGGAATGCAGCTCTTGGATGAAGGCTGTGGCTTTTCTTATCACCCTTAAAATGTAACCACTTCAAAAAATCACAGCTCTTTCCAAGGGAGCAAAACTGTTGTTGATTTTTTGTTGGCTGAAGAATCTCCAGCCTAAGATCGACTGATAACGGATGGGTTCCACAAAAATCGTGTTTGTCTTGGGGCAAACCCAAAAAACTGCACATTAAACATCTCCATCCTAAAGAAATATTTCCGAGCAAGGCTAAAGAACAACCCCACAGTGAAAAATAATGACTTTTCAGGATGTAAACGAATTGTTCCAGAGCTCCCGTCAAAATCCATTAGTGATGGCAACAGGATGCCTTGTTAGCAACCAACATTATTCACTTATTGCATTAAAATGCTTCAGAAATTATCCAAGGCCTCAGCTCTTCTCAGGAAGCCACTGTTAGCTACCCACTAGAAAGATGAATTTGTGGATGCCTAAATAATCTGCAGCAGAGCTGGAGAAGGAAACACAGAAATTCCTGCAGCCCAATCCCATTCCCTCCTTCTTACAGCAAAAGGAAATACAGTTAATGGGGGAAAAAGCATAAATAAAAGATGAAGACTTGTTTTAAATCCCATAAATTAAAGACCAGACCTGCCAGCCTTGAGCAAGCCCCAGACTGGGCTAAGTGGGATGTCTGCCTCAAATCTCTTCCCAGGTGTTGTTTGCATTAAAATTGACTTTTTGCACCTTGCAATGGAGTGGTTTTGGTTCCGTGGCACAAGGACCTGGAGAAGAGAGCAGCTCCCATCACAACTGAAAATCAGGACCAGGAACTGGCAGCGCTGTGGCAAATCTACATTGCAATATTTGTCATCATTTCAATGACACTGGAGAATTCTCCACATGCTCCTAAGTTTAATTCAGAATGCATTATTAATATATTTAAGCATCTTCCCCATTAAAACCACAATTAAAACCAAAGCCCCAGCACTGCTAAGTGGCCTTTCCAACCAATGTTTGTATTCTTAGCTGTAAATACTGGTTTTACCTTTCCTACCATGTTTATACCTCACACATTTTCCACTCAAATTTCAAACTGTACAGACCTGCCCATCGCTCATTTTGGAAGACGTAAAAACACCAAAAATATTTGTATTTTAATATTTGAAGACAAGCATTGACAGCACCTTTTCTCTGCACAGAGGAGACAATTTTTACCAGTGCCTCCCTTATTTTTTATCAGTGTCTCCCTAAATTCTTACCTGTGTCTCCCTTTTTTACCTCTCTTAATTTTTAACTGTCTCCTTTAATTTTTACCAGTGTCTCCCTACATTTCTCCCAATATCTCCCTTAATTCTTATCTGTCTCCTCTAATTTTTACCAGCATCTCCCTTAATTTTTACCAGTGTTTTCCTAAATTCTTACCTGTGTCTCCCTAAATTTTTATCAGTGTTTCCCTTAATTTTTTACCAGTATCTCTCTTAATTTTCACCCTTAATTTTCTCTTAATTTTCTCCCAATATCTCCCTTAATTCTTATCTGTCTCCCTTAATTTTTACCAGTATCTCCCTAAATTCTTACCTGTGTCTCTCTTAGTTTTACCAGTGCCTCCCTTAACTTTTACCAGTGTCCCCCTAAATCTTTACCAGCATCTCCCTTAATTTTTGCAGTGTCTCCCTAAATTCTTACCTGTGTCTCCTTTAGCTTTAACCCGAGTTTCCCTTAACTTTTACCTGCGTCTCCCTAAATTCTCACCACTATCTCCCTTAATTTCTACCAGTGCCTCCCTTGATTTTCACCAGTGTGTCCCACTTTTGCCAGGAGCACGACTACAAGGCGGACAAAAATCTTTTGAGGTGTCACCCGAAACGTTCCAGGCGACGACACCTGGAAAACCCTCCAGAATCCCCATGAAAAACCCCCACACCAAAACTATTAAGATATAATTTTGGGGTGGTTTTTTTTTTCGGGTTTTTTTTACAGATTTCAAGCCAATACAAGACACTGGCTGAGATTCACTTCCTTCACCCCATCCCCCTTCTCCCTCTCTTCCTCCTGGATTCCCGTTAATGAAGAAGGGATGGAAGCTGCATCCCGAGGGAGCAAACAGAGCCGCGACTCCCACTTTGATCTGGTCCCCACGGAGCTCCACGCTCCCTGCCTGCCTCCCCAGATCTCCCCTTGATTGACATTGGCTCTGATGTGCAAACTGCTTTGAACTTCACACACGAAATTCCCATCAGGCCGCGCTCATTTTTATTCTCCTTCAACAGGATTTACGAGCGGGAGATCCGCGAGCGGAGGAGATAAAATGAATTTGCAGGAGCTTTGAATCTGACATCAAAACGGTGCTCGAGTGAGCTCCAATTGGATTTTGCTCGGCCTGAATTTACAGTGTAAATCAACTTCTTTTGTGCGTTTGGAGTTTAGGGAGAAACCAGGGAGCTGTGGATAAAAATGGCACTTGAGCAGCTGCTCAGGGCTTCGTATTGTTTTAACACTCTTTTTTTTTTTTTTCCCTTTTCTCTCCGTTCATACAAATTCAAGCTGACATTAATATGCAAATGAAATTACATAAGTTCACTCAAAATTCAGCGTCTCCTTTGAAATTCCCAGCTAGGCCTTGTTCGCTTGATTGCAAGGCAAGATTTAAACTTATATTTTACATAAATACTTAAATATAGGGTTCCCACTGCATCTAAACAGAATACTGGAAAACAATGTTTTTATGAATAAATTCAACAACAACAAATTAAAAAAAAGCTACTGATGGTTCAGTTACACGATTTCCTCTGTCAAGGCACCAAAGCTGTTCTCATTATTTCAAGTATTCTTGAAAAATCCAAGTATAGCTGCTCTCAGATGTAAAGAGAATGTACTGTTGGAAGGAGGATTCAACCCAGGAACACAAACTATTCCCAACCTCACTTTTTCATGAGGAATTTCTCTTCCAAACCCCATTTTTACACGAGGAATTTGGCCACATTAGAAGTAAAAGCAAGAGCCCAGGAGAGAAATTTCCTAAATACCTGCTGCACTTCATGGACAAAAGCTGCTAAGCCCAGGATTGTGCACAGTCCCTACATCTCTTAGAACCCCTGGGCTTTACTGCAGCCTGAAACTCTGTCAGAACAGTAAAAACATCTTAAATTTCATTTATTGTGGCCCCCTCACTCCTCCTCTGGAAGTGCAGCTCTTCAGATATTGCAGCAACCCAAGGAACTGAATGGGATTCCCGTTATCTCCCACTTAACTGCTCCGGAGAGGAAAGATAAACACAGAAAGAGCTGTGATAAAATTGAACTGCATTAGCAAATATTTAACCATCTGTTTAAAAAAAAAATAAAAAAATCCAAAAACCAGACCACTTCTGAAGGCAGTATCACAGTCAGGGAGTAAATGATTTTCAAATAGAGGTTTGTAAACTCCCTTATTCAAACAGCTCCATTAATGTTTGCAATGCACCGCTGCCAAGTAGGGTGTTTTACCAACAAATATTTCTCCATTCCAGCTCCTTCCACAAATTTGGATAAATGCATTCCCTAAGCTCTTATCAGCATAGTTAAATAAAGAGTAAAAACAGATTTCCAGCTGCCTTGCAAGGCAGCCAGAGTGGGAGCACTAATGAATGCCAGTGCCCCTGAACAGATGGATTTTGGAGACCTGGGGCAACTTCCCATGAAAACCCAGCAGTGAAATTCATCCGTGGCCTCCAGGGTAGAAGGCGGATGACCCCAGCATGTCCAACAGGGAGGTGCAGTGAGGGGCACCTGGGGCAGCTTCCTGGAGCTGCCACTCTCTCCCTGCTCTCACATCCCAAGGAAACTGCCCTTCCCTTCTCTCCCAGACCCGAGGACATGAAATGCTGAAGCACAGCAGAGTGATGGGTCTTAAAAGTGGGCAGAGAAGAGGATCAAGACTAGCTCAGGGAAGACTTCTTGTCTCCCTTTAAAAGCATCATCTGGTTTTTGCTGGAGAAGCTGCAGGAACAGCTGCATTTCCTCACAAATGCATCAGAATAACAATATTTTTTATTTTTTTTCTGGAAGGTGATCCTACTGCAGCCGTCGGTGTGCTGAGAAACCACTGGCAGGTGCTCTATGGCCCCTAACACAACCAACTTCCCTGGCAAACTGGAACTACAGAAAGCCACTCCTGGAAGTGTCCCACAAGACAGCATCAAAAACTTCTCCAGAAAAAGGCATTTTGTGTAATGGGCAGAAGACAAATACTCAAACATTACCCACACATCCGACTTATTCTTAAAGTGGAGGGAGTTGGATTTCCTTTCATCTGCAATACTCCATATAAACCGCTCTCTCATCTGCCTGCTGCCATCCAGGCCAGCAACACCTCTATGAATGAAGTTATTCCAGTCATCACTCCCAAGTCAGACCATGCAGATCTGCAAAGGTAGAACCCCTTATTGCTTCCAAACCTGCTTCCCAAAACTCAAATCCCTATTCAGACACTTCTCACAACTGACACCTATCCCAGAAGTTCCCACTGCAGGTACTCAGGACTTTTGATAAAAAAATTCTGTTTATTCTTTCCCTCCCTTCTTGCTGCTCCATCAGCCCATTCCAGATCCAAGATTTCCTCAATACCTGCTGAGGCCTTTCAGGCACGAAAACCAGGAGACTCCAGCTTGTACACAAAGGTATTTATCCTCCTCAGGAGAAAGACACTTGAATTAAAACATTGTCTGGTAAATCACCACTCAATTCCATCATGATAGGGAATGTCTGGAGACAGCATGAAATCCATTCCTCATGGCTTACTCAGCAGCCTGTGTTGGTGAGGAAGCACAAAAGTTTGTTTTTCCAGCAGGGATTTCTCCCCAGATTAGAAGATGCACAGTCACTTGACATCCACCCTCCTTATCTGCCAGCAGTTTGCTAAGAGCCCGGAGCACTTTATCCACATTAACTCTGCTTGGAGCAGCCTCTTCCCAAGTGCTCCAGGCACTCCCCCAGTGCCTGGGAAGAGGAGCTGTCCCTGCTCCCCAGGCTCTGACCCCAGGGCCACAAGCACAGCCTGGATGGCTGGGCAGGCACCGATTCCCACCCCAAGCATGCTGGAGCTTGCTGTGCTCCCTGCCTGCCCTGCCCCTGTGCCATTCCCAAAGCCTGGGGAGGCAGAGCTGAAAATGCCAACAGAGAAAAAACCCACAAAAACCAGCAAAAACCAAAGGGGAAGCCAAGTCCCTGCCCTGCTCGCCCCTCCTCAGCAGCCCCTGCACGTGGATTTAGGCGTGGGACTATCTCCCTGTGCCCAAGCACGTTTAGGGCCTTTGGTAAACAGCTGAGTGTAGTTTTATCAGGAAATGTTTGCTGAATTAAGGCCTTGCCAAAAGCACTCGACAGCCACCGACTGCGCTGCCTCATCCAGCAGGGTTTGCATATTCCAGTTTATTTTCACCACTTCCCAAACCAAGGTAGTTCCACTGCACAACCCTGCCTTGGAGGGGGCACAAACACACAACTGCTGCTCTTGCACCTGTGAAACCAGAATATTTGGGGTGCAAAACAGCAACCAAAAGCACAGTCAGGCTGGGAATTTTAATCCAGACTGGAATCACATGGCAACTCACACATTTGGGCTCTTCACTGCAAGAGCCAACACCATGTAATGGCAATAAAATAAATATTCCTTTCCCTGTCATATCTCACTACTCATTAAACAACCAATTTAAGTGCCAGGTTCATTTTCTAACCCAGTTTGTGCTTTGTTAGGTCCTGCTTTCTATCATTTATTTATAGTCATCAGGTGTGGAAATCTCAGTTTACCCCAAGCAACACGACAAACCTACGCTTGGATTTTCAGGAGAAATACAAGCACACTCACAGATAATTTTGTTAATGGTAACAACAAATGCAAACTGAGGTCGGCAATCTATTTAAAAAAAAACAATTAAAAAATCTTTTTCCTACAGAATAGTTCATCCTTCCCAAGTTAATTTCCCCCAAACCAATCCAGACTTGCTGCATTCCCAACCCAATGTCAGTAAGTTGGACAGTAAGAGGCTGAACACCATGTGATAAACAGCCTTAATACTGTAGGGAAAACCTTCAAACCTACCTAAAAATACCTAAAAATACTCTGAATTATGAATAATGCGCTTCTGACACTGTTCTTGCCCTGAATGTTTGCTCATATAAAGAGGCCACATGAGGAAACAGCCAGAAAAAGAAGAGTTCAGGAGTTGTAACACAAACATTTCACAACCCTCCGGAACGAAACCACAGCCCTGAGGACTCAAACATGGCCAAGGCACAATCTAAGGCAAAGGACCTCATGGAAAAAGAGATTTTCACAGACTAATCTGGGTCTTTTTCCACGTGACCTCTTCTGCAGGAGCAGTTAATAAATACTTTAACCAAAAAATTCTAATTATTGTTGCTTTAACAGCAACATTAAACATTTTAAACACCGAGGATAAGCTGTTAGCAGATGTGTAAGTAGTAGCACATCCAATTTTAACTTGCTGCAAGTGCAGGCCCAGTTGGCCCACAAATTAAACATGGAAGAATTCCAAATACGATCACAATATCCAGGTGAATCAGCTTCTTTCCTGCTATTTTAACCAAAATGGGGAATCTCCCAGAAAGGCAATGCCACAGAGAAGGAAAATGAAAGGAAGAGCAGCAGATGGGAGAGGTAGAAAGGGGAGAAAAACTGAAATGATGGCAGAAGCATTTAGACAAATCAGGCAATTAACAAAGCATGGAGCTAAAACTTGGAAGTTTCAAACAGAAAATACAATTTTACACAGTATTTTTTTTTTTTTGTCTTGTAGATGATTTCCTACAGACAGCACTGGGTCCAACGGTCAGGCAAGCCTCAACCACAACTTGCCAAGGTTCAGAACATCCTGCAGCTGATAAACTGATCTGGGAACCATTTAATTATTGATCCAAGTAACTAAATAATGAGAATCACATTGTAGAGCCTGACTGAGGAGCTGGGCAAACAGCAAATTCACCCCTCTGCTTTGCTTTAGAGGGTGTTTGTGTTTTAAATCACTTACTGGGAATGGTTCTTAAGCAAGTTCACCGCAGGTACAGAAATTTCTAAAGGACTTCCAAGCTATGTAATTTTGGAGGACAAAGTGAAAAGGAGTTCACTGAAGCTTCCAGACTAAAAGCAGACGTCTCTTTTTAATAAAAAATGAGGCTACACTGACAAGGGGGTGAGAAATCCTGTTTCTCCTTCCCCTCAGCCCTTGCTTGGAAGGTGTTCCTGCTGCCTGGAGATTCCTGCATGGATTCTGTGATCAGAGGGCAGAAAGGGTTTTATCATGAAAGAATTCCTGGCCCTTTTGTCCACACTGCCGACAGCCTGGATGTGCCAGCGCTTTCCACAGGCACCCTGCCCAGCAGGAACTGCACAGAGACCTCCAAACCTGTGCCCTTGGAGTCAAATGATGACCCAAATTATCTTCCTCCCTCTCAAATGTTTTTAAATCAGACTGAGATATAAACAATAAAAATCAGTATGTAATCAGGGTTTGCATAAATAGAAAGTTACTCTTGTTCTTTTTAAGCCCACATGGAAGTAAATGTCCAGCATTTCAAGAAAATTATTCCTCTTTTACTGGAAAAATCAGAGCTTCTATCACACATTTCTACAGCTAGAAAACCCAAAGAAATTTCTGCAAATATGCAGCACAATAGAAATGATTAAAGACAACCAGCTGCCTGGATTTAGCCTACTCAAAACCCCTGTATTTAAAACCAAACCAAATTGAACACGAACAAATCCAGTTTCCAAGCAATGGACTCGATTTCCTTAAACCTCTGCAATCAAACAGCAGCATGTCAACCTGATTAAACTGGAACACAGTGCTCTTAGCATGTGATGGACTGACCAACTCGTGATTTTGGTTACTTCAAAGGAGAGAAAAAGGTCCCATGATCAGCCTGAGGAGGGCTATTCAGGGCAAGCAGTGTCTCAGAGCAACAACGGTGTCTTGGATCTAGACAGACTCTTTTTGTACAGAACACTATGAACAAACTTTCCTCCTTTCCTTGCTTCCAGCTGATTCCCAGCTCTTGTTCAAAGCGCATCATTACACACCGGTGTGGGAGAAACGTAAAAGAAGATGAGGACAAGGTAAGAGGCACCTTTGGAGCTGCGCCTTCTCCCTTTTCATCCCAAGTAGCAGAAAACTCAGGCTATTTTGCAAAGAAACCCTCATTTTCTTCACCGATTAAATGCCAGCATGAGGAATTCCAGAATTTCATACTCACTCCATCATGGATGGTGGGATGGTACAGCAGTCCTGGATGGCAGTCAGGGGGGAGGTGAGGTGGGCAGTGTATGAAGCTTCCACTACCTGCTTGTTCCGATTCACAACGTCCAAGTAACGGTTGAATTTCTCACGGATTTTTTTTGCCAACTGTAAAAAATATAAGAAAGCTTAAAATCAACCCAGTTTCTCTGTATTACCCCATTCCTTAGCAAGCAATTAAAACCTGTGCTAAAGACGATTGTTTTCTGATTTGCTCGCTGTGTTTTTCATTTTGTGGCTTAAGCCAGAAGTCAAGTACTTAATATTGGCTGCAGCAAGGAGATTATACAAGAAAATAAAATACATTTACCATTCAGCAATGGGTGCTTCAACAGAGTTTTGCATGTGTGGAAAGTGTGATTTCCATTACATAAACTTCCCTTTCACTAAGAACTGACAGCTGGATGGGACACTGAGGTGCTTGCTCCAAGGCCTGACAGGGATGTGATGGAGAATAAACCAGGCCACAAGTCAATTTATTGAAGTTCTATGCATGGACACTTCAGGAAAACCCAAACAATGGTGTTAGAGATGCCTTCACCTACACAGAACTACTGCTCCAGGAGCAAAGAACCAACAGCAAATCTCCTGCTGATGGGAACAACCTCAGGATCCAAGGAACCCAAATAACCCCAAATAATGCCACGAATGTTCCTCAGCAGCCTCTTCATCAGGTGGATCTGTGCAGAAATATTTCACCACTTTTGGGCAAAATAAGCCATCCCAGGTGTTGCTTTTCTGCTGCTTCCCTGGGAGGCTCCACAGGCTGAGCACTGCCGGGGTGATTTTCCTCATCGACCTAAAGCTCACTGTGCCTACTCACAATCCACAGCTCCAACTACAAACTGAAAAGCCTCTAATTGATGCTATAATATGGCAGCAAGAAAATAATGACAGAAGTCTGGCACCAGTGAAATTCCCCCTGAAGCCTTTTGTTGTCAGAGGTCCCTCTAAGGAAGGGACTCCTTATAAATCAGGACAAGGTTTAGAGGTTACACTATGATTTGTAAGAGCCAATTTTGCCCCTTTCAGAAAGTGAAAACAAACAGGTTGTGGCCCCTCCCATGCAATTTTCAGGCCATTAAAAAAAATTAGGGTGCCTCACTTTAGAAACAGCAAATTGGGTACTTCAGCCCTTCTTTTAAAACACTTCTGAAATAAATGAAAATAAAAGTAAAATTAATGAATTTTTTTGCCAAGCTGGTGTGGTCTGAGGGCTGGTGGTGCCTGTGGCACCTCTGCCCTCTCCATGCCAGGCAGATTCCAGGCACTGGGAAGGGCTGAGCCTGCTGGGACACATCCCAGGCTGTTGGAGAGACTGTGCTGTCACATAAGAGCTCGTTTGTGTCCCTTCATTAGGCACTTCACAATAATGACTGCCAGGGGAAACCGGAAAGGAAAAATCTGTTGGCTGCTCCTGGAGCAAACGAGACAGTAAACAGAGTTACCAGGTTTTACAAGGAACATTTACTGAGACTTTCACTCCTGGTCTTTCATCAAAGGGAGGAACAGATGAAATGGATCAGGCTTTTTTTTTTTTTCTCTGCATATTCTGCATCCCTTTCACGCCAACCAATTACATACTTAATAATCAGCCAGACACATCCCAAATGAAAGAATCATCTCTAAGCAACAGACAGAGGTGTTGAATAATCAGAAATATTGTTTCGCATTTCTGCAAACTTCTGCAGAGCTAAATCAGCTCCTCAACCCATAGCACTCCTCACCCCTGCTCCCTGCACACCCCAAACCCTACAGGGATGATTTAACAGTGCTGCTGCTTTTGCTTTTGCGGGGAAACAGCCCTGGATTTTCCAGATCCCCTGGACTAACAAATGTCTCTCCTAACTCGTACCAACAGGCCATTTTGTCATGATTTACGCCACTCTGTGGGGAAGGAGGCCTCGCTGATAACAGCACTGCTCTGCCTCCATTGTTCCCGGGGAACGCCGTGGCTCCGTGACAGGTCTCCAAGGAGCACAGGTTTAATAGGACCCCGCTCAAATGACTTGCAGAATTACACCTAATTAGTTCTGTGGAATGATTTATTGCCAAGGCACCAGAGGACTGCTAATGGGCTCCTCCGTGTTAGACATGCAGCACTATTAAATTGCTCCCAGTTGTTAAGATAATAAGCTGTTGGGGAGATCCTTTTCTGGTTTCCAAACTTTTGCCTGGCTGTACCCCTCAAACGTGCTCTTCAGAAGTGGATTCTCCTGGAGGGTCTCAAACAAACACAAGCCAAGTTTCCTAAATCAAAGCACTTGGATGGGGTGGGTACAAAGTTGTCCTCTCAGCCTGGGCAAATGAAATGCCAAGGTAAACCAGATATCCGAATCTGAGATTTCTCTCTTGGTTTCCCTACCTGAAATCAGGAAGAGGGGAGAGAGCTGAAGTTTGCTGAGCATCATTAGCAGTCATAAAACCATCACAGGGCCCCAGAACAAAAGGCCTCTGGTTTGGAACTAGGGCTGCTCTCTGATAAATGAATGCTGTACAAGCTGAGGGTTCGGTGTTGATGAGTTTTCACCTTCTAGGCTGAACGATAAAAGCACCCCACAGCCTTTGAATTTCACCCTGCTGTGCCGAGTCTAAAGATCTGACAAATCTGTTTTTCAGAAGATCCTGTACTTCAGAGGCTGACAAAAAGCAAATGCTTTGTTCCCAAACTGCGTCTCCCATGGAAAAACCTCTGAATGGCTCAAAGTCACTCGGTTATTTTCCTGAAATGGGATCCAGCGCCTCGGTCGGGGCAGGGAGTCAAGTGCGTGTCAGCCACGAGGGATCTGAAACCTCCCAGAGCTCCAGACACCATTCCCTGCCCACGGCTGGAAGAAGTGACTTTGTCTAATCTAAAGAATTGCCCTCTGATAACAAGACAATGCTCCCAACAATCCAAACCAGCTCAAAACCAGCCAGCTCAATTAAGTCACCAAGGGCAAGATGATCCAAAAATAATTTTCTATTGAAAATTTCTTCAAATGAATAAACTGTGATAAGAAACAGGGTAACACACCAATGAAGTACTAGAAACAAATGGTTCTAATTCATCAAATTGACAAGTATCACCCAGATGAAGCCTAATAAAACAAACTTTTCTTCCATAGTTGAGCTTCACCTCCCTCCAAAACTTTATTCCTTTTGCAGGGTGATGCACTCAGCTGCTGGAGCTTGTCACAGTAAAAGTTTCAGGCTTAAATCACCTTCTCCTCTTTCTAAATAAAATCCTGACGTTTTTATCCAACACAAACCCTGCTTTTTTTAACCTGCCTGGAGCTGGAGAGCTGCTGGATGCTGATGGATGCCAGACCCACACTGGTTACAAAACCTCCAAAGTAGAGAAAGAGAGATAACAAATAGTGAAAGGACAGAACCCTCAGCTATGAAACCATGCTTACATAATTGCTGAAGCATTTTCAAGGCAAAATGGAAAACTGTGCCCCTAATCAGGCAGAGGAAAGGGACAGACAGGGGTGTCCCATACCTGGGTGGGTACCAAGTGTGACAGACATTTCCTGCTCCCACAGAAATGCTCCAATTTACCCATTTTAAAGGAGACTGAAATAAATCTGGATACCTTGAGACTGACACAAAATATTATTATCCTATACGAAGTGTTCTTTGCCTCGTCTCAAGAACAACAGCAAGGGGAAGCCTCCTGTGGGCGTTTTTCAGATTTCTGTGTTTTCCCCTTCATTTTAGTAAACAATAAGCAGTCAGTGCTCTCTGTGAACAATGCAGCCATGAGCCCTTGTTTTCCCTGGATTTCCTCTGGCAGCTGACATGCAGCCAAAGCCCTTGGGTTTGCAGACAGGTTGGACTGTAACACCTGTTTCTATTACTGCAGCACCCCTGGGTAAAGCACTTCAATTGTCACCATCTCCACTGACAACCTTTCATCACAACATCACTGAGCTCCTCTAATTTTCCCAGAGACATTTCCCTCATTTGCATCGTTCCCTCGAGCTTTTTTTTAAAGCTTCTTCTCCCTCAAAGCTCCACAGCTCTGAAGTCTTCCCTTTGCAGGGAGCTCTGAGGGAAAGCAGAGCTCCAAGGTGAGGTTTTATTTCTGGCTGTAGCTTGAAAGCCAAGGTATTTTTCATGTTTCCAAGCCTGTATATAAAATATGCATCAGTGGGGTTGACAGGCAGGGATGCCAGGATGGACTCACAGCCAGGGATTTAACACTGTCAGGCTCCTTGGAAAGGATTGCTTACACATGGAAGAGGTGAGATAGAATTTTGAGGTTTAAATTCCCTCTGTAAAGCAGAAAAACCTTGGAAAAAAGCATCTCTTTCCAAAACCCACCACGCATTCCTCCTGCTGCTGTATCACAACTGTGCATGCATGGATTCCTAACCCAGGAAACTTTTAATGTCATTTATTTTTCATCTACGTGGCTCTTGAAGAAACCACTGGTTTTATATCAGCCCTGAAGAGGCAAAGGTCAGCAAGGACATGGCTCAAGGAAGGATCACAGAATCACCTCCAGCTTCACCCCAAACCTCTGTTTTAATGGATTCTAACCATTCATGGAATCCTGGAATGGTTTGGGTTGGGAGGGACCTTAAGGATCATCCTGTTCCACCCCATCATGGGCAGGGACACCTTCCACTATCCCAGGGTGCTCCAACCTGGCCTTGGACACTTCCAGGGATCCACGGGCAGCCACAGCTTCTGTGGCCTCCCCACCCTCACATGGAAGAATTTCTCCCTAAAATCCCATCTAAACCTCTCCTTCAACTTCAGTCCATCCTCCCTTGTGGAAAGCCCCCATTCCTGCTTCTCTGGATGACGCTGAAAATATATTCCATTATTGCAACCAGGATGCAGGAAACCACTTTCCAATGTGCCTTTTGTCACGGAAACCAGAACTCATTTGAGGTTTTCTACTGGCCAGTATCTTTGGCAAAGCTTCCCAAGACTTATTCCAAGAAGATGTTAAACAGGATGCACAGCAAAACCTAGGGAGAGGGCCACAATTCCTGAATCATTCTGGAAGTACATTAAACACACAATAATTGCCTTTTATTGTGAGGCTCACAATTCATTAATGTGTGTGAACATGCCACTTTTCACAGCCAGGGAATGTGTCGTGCTCGACAGCTAAATGTAATTTTTTGAATTTTTTCAGCACATTTCAGATCTATTTCCTCCCCAAAGAGACCTCTCTGCCCAGTCCAAAAGCAACCTAACTAAAAATCCAACCCAACAGCAGCCTGGTCTGAGCTTTTCAAGCCTTTTCTCCTCCAAGCTGGTAGATCTACTCCTGCTTGAGAGCATTTCACTCTCTCTCCTCCGTGGAGCCCACGGAGCCCTTCTCTCCACATCACAGAAAGCAGATGTCTGGCAGGACACCGAACACACACCAACTCCCTTAAAATCAGCTAATGTAGATTTTCCCCTCATCAAACTCCTCTTCTCCCACTTTATTTACATCACTAACTCACACCACTGCATTCTCATATCATAGGAGAGTTCTCTGATACTGAAATAACTCACAGGGAAGGAATCCAAGTTATTTTTGGCTATTGCCATCCCATTTTTAATAACCTACACAAAGCAGAAAAGGTTTTATCTGTCAGGTACAACAGTAATTCTATAACTGCAGCCTTAAAAGTGTAACCAGTTCAATGCTGAGAGCTAAAACTGCTCCTTGTGTGGCAAGAAGAAAGCCAAAGGTATTGAACAGTTAGGCCTGAAGGCCAACAGCTGGAGTCTTTCACTTTTTCAATAAACTGAGAGTCATTATTTACATGGCTTGGTATAAAAAATCCACCACCCCCACAACAATGCAGTGCTCTGCCAAAAAAAAAAAATAAAAAAAAAAAATCCCAGCTGACATATAACTATTATTAATTGCCTTTGGATATCAGTTGCCACGAGAATGTTAATGAATGACCAAAGCAGAAATGAGATTTCTCTGGCAGGGGATTTCATTTGCTTACATTTGTTTGCCTTTGCTCAAGATGAGCCCATTCGATGTCCTACTTTTATAAAATTCAGGTTCTGTTGCTGGGGATTCATTAGGGCTAAAAGATCTGGTTATTAATGAACCAGAAGTGCTCAATTATTCTTCCATCCACTTCACTGTAGAGCTTTTAACCACAGTAAATACACTTTACCAGAGCCCTGTTCTCTCCCCTGACAGCTCCAAATCCATCACCCCACCTCCAGTGTTTGGACAGCTCTTTAAATCCACTTGGGATGAACACAGACATCTGCTCTGGGAAACAAGGACTGTCTTCTCCTCAGTGGAGGAAAAGAGGACTCAGTGGAGGACTTCAAAGAAGTTTTAATCCAGTTTCTTGGTTTCCCAAAAACACTTTTGCCTTTCAAAAGCCATCTGATACGTCTGATCCAGCCCACATGGCCCTTCTGTGGTGCACAGACCACCCAGAAACACTCCTGGAAATGCTGCCCTACACAACACAGAGTCAGAGAGCTCATCCTGAGGGATGTGGGGATGGTTTGGGATTTAGACTGTTAAAGTCACGTGACAGTTGCATTCCCATGGTCCCTCTGCTTGCAAGCACCCACCTGGGTGTGCCCACAGGGAGGCCAAAGCCTCCAAAAGGCTGGGGAAGAATCTGGAGCCCCAGGAGAGGCTGAGGGAGCTGGGAAGGGGCTCAGCCTGGAGCAGAGGAGGCCCAGGGGCCCTTGTGGCTCTGCACAGCTCCTGCCAGGAGGGGACAGCCGGGGGGATTTGGGATCTGCTCCCAGGAACAGGGACAGGAGGAGAGGAAATGGCCCCAGGCTGGGCATGGGGAGCCTCAGGGTGGATACTGGGAAAATTTCTTCCCAGAAAGCATTGTCCAGCCCTGGCACAGCTGCTCAGGAGTCCCAATCCCTGGAGGGATTTAAAAGCTGTGTGGATGTGGCACTTGGGGAGTGGCCTCCTCCATGAGGTGGCCTTGGCAATGCTGGACTCAATGGTCTTAAAGGTCTTTTCCAACCTAAAAGTTCCTTACGATCCCATTTGAACCAGCTCTGCTTTGACTTTTTCCTCAGTAAAAAAAAATTAAAGGGGACTGGAAATGTCACTATTTCCAGGAAGCAGGACTTGGAGTGTTAATTATTTCTGCATTCCATGAACAGTTTGAATCCACATGAACACGCCATGCACTGACCTGTTCTGGGAAACCACAACGGGGCTGGCACCTGCAGGGCTGAACAGCAACTCCCTCTTCCCCAGGGAAAGCCCCACTTTGAGGAGTTTCTGTTTTTTCTGAACATTAAAACTGGTTTGATAGGGGTCTAGGGAGGTCAGGTTACTCCTGAAGGTTGAGCAAGTCCGTGCTTAAATGGGGAAGAAAAGCTGGTTCTTTGTTCCATTTCTTTGACCAAAACCCATCACCTTTACCACAAACATAATTGGTACTTTAATTTCTGAAAGAATAAAACATGACCTATTTGATCTATTTGAAAACTGATCCAAAATTAATTTTAAAAATATACACATGTATTAAAATGCAAACTGCCCATGTACTATCTCAATGTTAAATTGAAGAGTTAAATGTTGAAATGCGTCCCTGTAAAACCCCACAAAATTACAAGCACCCCTATGATGCACCAGCCTGTAGCTGTAACAAAACACCATTTCCACATCATAATAATTTGAATGGGTTTACTTGGAATTTGAAATTTAAAAAAACACACTTCCAACATGAAAGCCTGAGAATTAATGGGAGCTACTTCATGAAGGCCCTTCTGTTTCCAAGGGACAGCCCCACACCAAGCAGATGGAAAAGCTTCTCATGGCAATGCAAAATTCTTAAAAGCATCATCAGCACATGCAGCCCATCCCCATTTATATCCTATTCCACTGGCTGTGATCTGAGGTTAGAAAGGGGCCACAAATCCAGACAGAAAGAATTCCCTGAGCTCACTCTGCCAGTGGAGGTGGGGAGGGGTTTTGGACTCACCTGCTGAACTTCGCTTTCCCCGTTCGATATTTTCTCCGTGTACACGAAGGAGTTGAATATCCTCTGCACGAAAAAACAGAAAGGATGTGTGAGAGGCTTTCTTGTCATAAATGTCACAGGAAAGCAGCTCCAAAAGGTGGATGGATGGGTGAGGAAATAGGGTCAGAGAAGGACCTGGGGAGTCTCCCAAAGCCAGGCTTCCCAAGGGGAATCGTGTCTCCATGTGGGGATCTGCATGGAGAGGCTGACTTGGGAATGCAAAGACATAACAGGGTTTTTTCCAAACATCTGTTTATTTACCAAACTGACATAAGGTGCTAAAAATAGTTCCACATGAGCTCTATGACCGTTCTTTTGCTAAACATTTAACCCAGCATAACTTCTTTTAGAAGTACTTGTTTCCAACTAAAACATTAGAGGCTGGGAGCCGAATTTAGACAAATTTAGTATGTGGAAAAGATACAAGCGAGACCAGTTTGAACACAACCAGATCAACCTCATTAATAGCAAAAAATAAAATAAAATAAAATAAAAAGTAGATGTATCAGCAGATAGAGGTGAGAGCTGCACTGTCCCGTGGGAAGCTCAGTTCCCAGGGGGACAGGTGACAGCCATGCTGCCATCCCTCTTTACAGACACAGAGGGACAAACACTCCACACCCTGTTACATTCTGCTTCCAGACTGAAAAATAAGACTGGAAAGATTTGGGGTTACACCAACAGCATTCCTAAAAAGTCTGCCTGATCACCTAAGCTTCTCTTCCAGGGGCAGCTTTCCCCTTGGGGACAGTGGGGCCATCCCCACCGGAAAAAGAACAATATCCCTAAAATATTCCTTTGCTCTCTTAACAGCAATAAGTGGTATCAGTAGCTGCAAAAGCAATAAATGGAGGTTATTTAGGCTGCTCAGACATTTCTCCAGGAGAGCTGGGATCTCACCAAGGGAATGGATCCCGCTTCTGTCGGTGCTGAGTCGCACACTCGACACTGCATCCGGCAAAGGACAGGGATTCCTAAACACCCTGGACTGTGTTAGCAGCAGTAACGACTGCAATTACTAAAAAGTTTAAATTTCACCCAAATTCATCTCCCTGACAACTCTTGGAGTCCACAGCTCCAAGAGTCTTCTGATGCAGGTTCAGCTGATTCCCTCCCAGCACAGTCACAGGCAGTCACAACTGGC
>WAAG01012767.1:23651-43959 GCA_013390105.1 Tichodroma muraria | reverse complement strand
GTCACAACTGGCAAAACCAGCCTGGAAAACCCTTTGGTGCGCTCACCATCATCCTTCCCCTTATCCCTCTCCCTCCTGAGCACTTGAGGAATTTCAAAAATGTGAACTCTTCATTCTGAAGAAGCATTTGGAAGGGCAGCAATAAATCTCCTTGGCTTACAAGGCTCAGAGAACCAAGAAGTGGGGGGCAGGGGAGGGAAAAAAAAGATATCTACTCTTAAAAGCTGCCTGTATATCAAGACTTCCTCTTCATCAAGACCTTTGTTTAAAGTTCTGCTTGGGTACTTTAACTACAAACATGTTGGCTTTTTTTTTTTTTTTCCTCCCTCACGAGATGAAAAGATAATTTAAACATCAGAAGGAAATACATTAAAGCATGTCATTTTGATGCAAAATGTTTAAAATGAATTGAATTTTTCTGTCCACGCAGTGCTTAGTGCGCAGACATCAAAAGGAATGAGGAGGAAATCGACTGTCAGCTCGTGAGAATGGAGCTCTCTGTCCCTAACACAAAGCTGACCCTTCTTCCACCCTTTTCACACGTAGCCCATTTATGAACTTGCAAAATAATGCCAGAGAACATCATCCATGGTTATGTAAGAGTCACAGTGACAGCAGGAATTTATTTGGCTTGGCTTTTAACCTATTTTTGCTTGATTTTGAATTAACTAATTTCTTTAAAATGCTCTGGTATATTCTGTTGTTTTAATTAAAAGCACTGTGCATGGCAGAGAGGGGGAATCAGGAATTTCACAGTCAAAATAAACACAGATAATGAGTAAACCAACAATAAAAATCGAGTAAGGATTGAGAATCCAAGCCCAAGGCTACACACGAACTGCTCAGCCCCTGCCTGGGTCCAGTCCCTACTCAGGGTATCTGCTCCCTACTCAAGAATTTCTGGGCACAATTCTACCCCAGGGAAAAAAAAAAACAACAAACATCTTTAAACTAATTTCACTGACTTAAAAGTGCCCTAGCTTTAAGCAGAAAATCAGAGCTAAGTGGCAGCCTCAAACGGAGGAAACTTCACGGAGCAGAGAGAAAGTCAGTCCCACACACAACCTCAGGAAAACAGTCTAAATATTTAGAACTTGCCCTGCAGTTTACACAGCCCATTAGCATCTGTACTTTATTCTTCCCACCCTCCTGTTTAATTGGCTCTGTGGAGCAGATGGCAGCAGGCTCGGCTCCCTCACAGAACAATCCCACCCGTGTTTAACGAGATGCTTGCTCGGCATTATTTGCCATAACCCATCACCACTCACTCTCCCAACGTGGGAAGGCTGTGCTGGCTCAGCATCCAGCCTTTCCTCTGGATCAGGATCCAGCCTTTCCTCTGGATCAGCATCCAGCCTTTCCTCTGGATCAGCATCCAACCCTTCTCCAGCTCTGGATCCAGCCTTCCCCCTGGTTCAGCATCCAACCCCTCCCCCGGCCCAGCCTTTCCCCTTTTCCTTCCACCAGACGTGGAATATCTCCATCCCCACCACCACTCCCAACATCCCAGCACACACATCTTCCAGCCCTAAAATTCCACCTTCTTTTATTTTCCTTCATTTGCCTTCATACGTAGTAATTAAGTGGAAAACCCTCTTTATTTTTACATCGAGGTGCAACTATCCCAGTGCTGTGCCTGAAGCAATGTCTACCTTCCAATACTAAAAAGTCAGTGTTGGAGAATTTGATTTATCCCGACACTTCCCACAACACAAGAGGAAAAGTGGAAACAGCCTTAAGCTGAGACAGGAGATTAAGGTTAGATATTAGAAATGTTCTTTTTCTCTGTTTTTGGGCTCAGGCATTGCAATAGGTTGCTCAGGGAGGTGTGGAGTCCCCACCCCTGGAGGTGTTCTGGATTTGGAGCTGGAGATGTGGTTTAATGGTTCCAGAAGGGGTGGGCTGACAGCTGGACTTGATAATGTTAAAGGTCTCTTCCAACCCTGATCATCCTGTAATTCCACCGTTTCAAAGCTCATTTTATTCTTTCTAAAGATTCTTTTGGGATTCTTCAAACATTGGGGAGCAACAGCACTTGCCCGGCTGTAGCTGCAGCTCTCTGCTCAGGTTCAGGCTCAGTGCTGCTGCCAGGAGCTGAGCACAAAGCCCTGAACCATCCCTGGGGCAGGGGCAACACCCAAATCCTGCTCCTAACCCTCCCCAGCCCTCCTGCTTGGCTACACTAACACAAGCCTAGACAGAGAAAACGCTGGTATCTGCAGGGATCACCACCTGGTGATCCATGAAGCTCCTCAGGAAAGAGATGTGGCCCTGTGAGCCTGCAGGGGATGCCCTGGATGGAGTCCTGAGGAAGCTGAGGTTTGTTTTCCAAACACACATTCCCAAAGTATCAGACTCCTGCTTTCCTAAGCTCCTGAAGTACCTGGCTGGGTCAAAGCACTTGCAGCTTCCTAGGAAATCCTTCTGTGGTACCTGCACATGTCCTTTAATGACTCCAACTGCCTGGCTTTTAACTTTGGACAACAGGACAAATATTTGATAAGAGAGAGAAATCAGGAAGTAATGAGAGGATTCAGGAGCAGGGGGCTGGGACTGGGAAGATTTGGGCCACCAGCATCTAATGCCTGGCACAGGTGGGGTCTGACAGTGATGGATGGGCCCAGCACCCAAACCACACCTCAGGGCAGGATGGAGTCAGGTTTCCCACCAAGCCAGAGATAAGCTCGACTTTAGCTTTGTGGTGTCCCAAAAAACCCACTTAAGAGACTTTGATTTATCTGAAACTGAAGGCAACTCAGTTTTAAACCTGGGAGAAGACTCTAAACCAAGCACAACATAAAAAGTAAAACATTAACTGGCCCGTTCCCTCAGTTCCTCAGGATTAAAATGCACTGCAGTGAGAAAATCACTTCCAAAAGCTCCAGTCTGTCAGCACAGCATCAAAACAAACAGAAAAAGTCACCACCCCCAGATCTCCAAGGTCCCCAACCAAACACAAGCACCAACTGCTCTGCAGAGCACTCAACCATTTGCACATTACTTTATTTGCCAGACAAGACACGAATCCATCTCCCTGACAACAAAAATAACATCTTTTGAGATAAAGAGAACGAGGGTAAACAAACACAGGATTAGTAAAATAGTCACTGAGCTGTAAATATACTGAACCTGCTTCGTCATCCATACAAACCATTAAAAAAAAGGAAAAAAAAAAAAACAAAAACGAAAACAAACCACCCATCTTTCACCCATCTTTCTTTTCTGCTTGCATGTTACCTGTCATATTTGGACTCAATGACAAAAATCAATAATATTTAAAAGTTATACATAATAATAAAAAGTAGGTGTGTAAAACACAGGCAGAATGAGCTCAGCAAGGCTGTGATGCTTTTTAACCTCCAAGCAGCCCCTAACCAGGGTCTGGTTCCTACTTGAAAGGTTAATGTTTTCAAAAGTGGTGAGCAAACAAATACCCTACAAACCCTTTTTCTGGTGGAACTCACCCAGTGAGGTTTGTTTTCAGAAAAACCTGTGGCTTCTGCCTGGAGTTTATTTTTGCAGTGTCTGAAGCCATCTCGTGTTCTGTTTTGTTACCATTTTCTAAAACCAGGGAACATTAAATAGAGGCTTCCCAGGAGATCAGGGACATGCTCCACGTTTCCCTCCAAGAATTCCCAGTAAGACATGGAAGGAGCTGAAGTGAACTGGAGGAAAACACAGAGAAAGGCAAATCCAGTGGGATGGGAGCACAGGGGGCAGCAGCTACGGATCTGAGAGGAATATCCCAACACCACCCTACAAACGCCTTTCTCCTCCTGTGGCTTTGAAAAAAAACAAGTTTTTAAAAGGGGTTTAACAAATTGATGCTCTTTCTCATTACATTATTTGTGGAGCAGCCACAGACACCTGAATCAGAGAGAAAAGTGATACTGAGCTCCGTCAGTGACTTCACAGGCTCTTGGAAATTAGAACTTCCCTAATTCATTTTTCAAACTAATGCCTCTAATTCACTGTTTTAATTAATCTTAAGCAGTGTGATTTCCACTTCAGCCAGCATGTAGCTACCTTTCTCCACAGACTGATACTTATTGGAGTTTGATTGGAAAATCGCTGAAATTTGATGTTTTGCTGAACTAACCCTGATGAGCTCCAATGAGGCTGAAAACTGGACACCTAAAATGCAGATTTTATATCCCTCCAAGGAAATGTTGCAGAAAGCAGAAGGTAAAGAAGAGCCTAACAAGGACAATCAGCATGTGCTGGAAACTCCCTGTTTGGGAAAAAGATACAGAAAAGACTGAAAAACGTGCATTAATTAGCATGAGAACTGAGAAATCAACCAGCACAGAGTACTAATTAATAAAGAGAATTATGTAAGTTAGAACCAACAAACATTGCAGGCTCATAACGCACCTTGTGGGTGCACACATTCCCCAATATTTAAGGTTTTAAGTGGGAAAGCATCACCTCCCTTCCCGTTTTTTTCCTTTCATGAAGATTGCTCACCGAGTCCCTGTTGAGGACTCAAGCTCCCACCACCTTCCACCAGGCACCCATCACATTCCTGCAGCACTAGAATATCCTCCAGGCAACACAGGAGAACTGAGATTCAAGTTTGATCTTAATTTTGATGGCCAAAAGCCTCTCAGTTAACATTTCTGTATCAGCTGTGGGAAGTAAAACCCCACAGGAGCATTTCAGGCCTCAGAGGGGAAATGGGGAGTAGGCACAACACTGAAAAGGAGCAAAGTAGAGCACAATTCTCATAAATTTGTTTCTTTGGAAAACTCCAGGCATTTTCAAGGAGAGAAAACTCTGGAAAACTGAGTAAGTGCCAAAAAAATGCAACCAGGAACCAGCAGGGTTTTTTGTCTTCTTTTTCAAGGGACCAGAGAAGAGGAAGGGAAAAGGAGTGAGAGGGGAAAATACCCCAAGAAAATGAGTTCCACATGTTCAAGAGATTATTCATTTAGCCAGTGTAACCTGACTAAGGTTATTCTCCTGACAATGTGTATGGCAGAAAAAAAGAAAGTCATGCTACCCAACCTTTAAAATACAAAGCAGATGGGCTTCTCAATGGCATTGGATTTCTTCTCCCTACACTTATTCCTCATTCCAACCTCTAGGATGTAAAACTTACAATATTTCTATGTTTTTTTTCAGGGTGAGAACATTTTGATTAGTGAATTTTACTGCATTTTACTGGTCCTTTTCCTTTTAAGAGAACCTAAAATTGAGCATTTAAAAGGAGCAAAATTGACCAGAGCCTTCATTCTGGGAGAACTCTGGGTTTCACTTTTCTGGTTTGCTTTCAAACTCACGTCAAAATGACTAACAATTGGGAAAAATTTAAGCAGCAGCCCAAGACTTGTAAATAGTTGTAATCCTGGAGCCAGAAGGGTTTGATACCACTTTAGTGTAATTACTGGGCTTGTGCAATTTGCTTATGAACTCAATGTACAGCAAGTCTGCAGAAAAAGCATGGATCAATTGATGTACCATTCCAGCCAGGACGGTGTAATTTTACAGTAAAGTCAGGAAAAAATCCCAAAGCACAAAGGGACAGACACACCAAGAGAGGTGATTGTTCCCTGACCAGTTTTACATAATTAACGCAGAGGCTGATGGGTTTTGCTTGGAGAAATGCTGCAGCACAGGAGCTTTACTTGAATCAGAAAAAAACAATACCCAAGCAACCTTAAATCCAGGGATTTAAAGATCATAAATCACAGCACTGAACTTCTGTGCATGAAATGAATGGGCTGATGGCAACCTAATTACAGAAATGTTTGCTTTAAATGTCCAAGAGTATAATTTTTCAGGATCTCTCAGCAGGAACCATTAGCATCCACAGGATAAACATCCCAAAAGCCTTCCCCACAACCCCTCTGGAACGGGAGCTGTCTCCCAGTGCCTGCACTTGGAGAGACACCCAGGTTTAAAGTTTTAACACAAACTGCAGTCCATGTGCAGGTGCTTGCACCAAAACACCCACACTTTTGTCAAGAGATAAATAGCTGATGAGTAGTAACCTGAAAAAGGACATAATTACCTTCCTGTGAGTCAGTGTCTGCAATAAAACCTACAAGGGTGCCCTCATTTATAGTTTTAATTGTATTAATAAGTACAGAAGTCTTAAGGTGACCTTTTAAATACCTCATCTGCATCATTTTAATATGATGATTTGTATATTATTTATATTTGATATCATCTCCATCCTTCCTTTCCTGAGCAGAAAGGAGGGGGTGCAAATCTGTGCAATTTTAATGCCCTAGGTTGAATCTCTCACTTGAAATTTAAAAGAACTTTAAAAAATAACTCAAGAAGATAAACACTTTGCATTAATTATATTAATCACTGCCTGGGTGTAAAGTTATTTTCAAATAACTGTTACATTCCAAAGTGACCCCAGACATACCAGGAGAGGTGTCCTGGCCAGGCAGGGCCTGAGGACCTCAGCAGGTCTTGTCCCACCTCAGCTGTTCTGCAGCTCCCCAGGGACACAAGGCCAGTCCCAGGGCTGTCACCCCACATCTAAAAGGGGGGTCAGTCACCAAACACTTCCAGAAGCAGAGGAGAGGCCACTTAAGCTGCACTCATCTGACCTCGGGATTTGAAATGCCCCAGGAGGCTCTGTGGGCTTCAGGAAACACCATTTTGCCACACTTCAGTGCTAATGAAAAGAGAATTACTCATCCACCAGCACTGGAAATGGGTATTTTCCCCTCTGCTCCCAAAGCAGGGCTGGAATGAACTCAGACATTGAGCACAGTGATGGATCTGACAGTTTGGTATTCCACGAGGCAGAATTCCACCTGGAACCACTGACGCCTTTTTGGGGCTTACCTAAAAACAGAGGCCTGACAAAATTAAGAGAATAAAAAGCTGCTATATTGATTGAAGGGCCTTCAGGTACATTTTGGGCAGACAAACCCCCACCAGGGGCTGCACCCAAAATGGATGATGGCTCTCAGGTTTTCACACTTTCCTAAGTTTGGCCCATCTGCACATTGGGGTTCATCTCCCAATTACAGCTTCAGGTAATGAAGCCATTCACCCCAAGTTTGCTCCCCCAAGTCACTTTTGTTTCCATCTCTGGGGGCCTGAGGCACCGAGGTGTCCTCGATTCCCAGGCCCCAGATTCCAGAGAGGAATTGTTGTGTCTGCCCAAAATGGGAAAGCAGCAGCTCACACTGAGTATGGAGTTTAAACACTAAAGAACTGCAGCATCACAAATATATGGAAAACCAGAAAAGCTAAAACCCTAAGGCATCACCACCAACACCCTAAACACAGACAGCACTGACAAACTGCATCCTGCAGCCCAAAAAACAACAGACAGGTGCAAAGTAGCAAATAATTCCTGGGTAAATAAAGCAGAGAAGGTAATCCCTGGAAGGAAGTGCTCAAGCACTTTTGCCAGGAGCTGAGCTGTCCCACAGCATCCAGAGGTCCCCAAAGTCCCTAGCATTGTTCTTCCCTTGTTTTTTCAGGGAGCTGTGGCCCAGCACAAGTACCAAAACCTTGGGAATGCTGGCTGGGAGCTGCTGCTGAACTTCTCCCTCGTTATCTTGGGACACAGGAGGAGGCAGAGCAGCCCGAAGAAAAAAAATGTAATCTCCTGGAAAGAGCAGAGCCATTAGATGTTATCAGTTTGCAAAAAAAAATTAAAGATTGAGACTGGAGGAAGCTCATGAATTGAATTCTTACAGCACTTCAAAGCAATTTCTGCATGAATGCAAGCATTTATTCTTCTAATTAAAAAAGGGAAAAAGCAAGCAAAATAGCAAGACATCATTTACATGAAAGAGGGGAGTAAAAAAAAAAACCAAAAAACAACCAACAACCAAAAAAAACAAAACCTCCAGTGTTAATCAAGCACAGAGTGATTTCCAACCCAGAAAAGGGAGAGAAAGCTCCAGATTTAATGAGGGAAGGTGCTGGAGAGGAGCACAACTCGCCTTGGTGCTTTCTGCAGCACTCCTGCCAAGCCATCCCACAGGAATTTCTACATCCAGCCTTTGGGAGCAAAGAATCAGCAGATGTTGTGCAAAGCAGGGATTTTATCTTATTCCTGCCCCCTCTCATTGTTTTCCAAACAAGCCAAGGGTGGGGGCTCCGGGGTCCAGGGGACGGGAAGGTCCCACCACAGCAGGGATGGAGAGGACTTTTTTGAAATAGGGTTTATCCTAAATAAAGATAATGATCCCAGTCATCTAAAAATGAAATGATTACAAATATATTTACCTTTCAAACACTAAGCAGCAAGAAGGTACACTCAACTCCAATTTAAAAATCACGGTGTGCTTTTCTGAGGAGCTGTGATTAACAACCCTGAATGATTTCTGTATCTCAAATTAGCCTCAAATCAGCAGCTGAAATTTGTAAGAACTGCGCCCCCCAAAAAAATCTCCCTAAAGGCATTTCACCAGTGCAAACACAACCCCTCAGGTTACTGTGAAGGATTTTTGCAGATATTTCAATGCCAGGGACGCTCAGGGCTCCAGATTCCCACAAATTCAAGCCACACATCCTTGGAGCCACTGCAGGAGGGGAGAGCTGCTGGGTTATCCCAGATTTCCCACTGGGTATCCTCAAGTTTTCAAGGCAGAAATGCACAACCTGCAGCTTCAGCTCTGCTTGGGAAAACTGCCTGTTTGGGGCTTTTTATAGGGTCAGTGGAACTGATCAAAGATCGAGGAAAACACGGGAGAGAAACTTCAAAAATCACAATGCAAAAAAGCTGCAGAGGAAAAAGAAAAGAGGAAAAAGAAACCAGCTTTCAGGATGTTTAGAAACAGCCTGGGCTCTTTTGGAAGATTGTTTTTTCCTCTGTTCTGAGTTGTTTTTACCTCCTCAATGCAAACTTCCAAGTCCAGGAACAGACTGGGCCGAGAACTGCACAATCCCAGCTGTGGAGGATGGAATTAATATCTCAAATTGATATCAGATTCATGTTTTGCAACCTAAATCACACCAGATCTTGCTACAAACCTGGAAGCACAGTCCTGGGACCCTGCCCATCCACACAGTCTTGTAATTTCTGGCCAACAGAGTACAACAACACAAGGACAGGGCAGACAACAGAATGTGGGAGCAGATTTCTACTGTAAAAAAGGGCTTTAAACTGGAGGGAAGCAGCTTTTCAGAACAAAACACCCAATCCAGGAAGCTGACAGTGGTAGCATTAATTCCTTTCCTGATGTGATGTCATTGCCAGTTGGCTTGTACCTATTAAAAAGATCAAAAAGGCCTCAAGTGCACACACACTGTTAAAATTCAAGCAGTGACAGAGGCAATTAGTACTCTTCATTCCCCCTACAAATATTATCACAAGCTGCTTTTCCACAAAACATTTACAAACGACGAAGCAAATCCGTTGCTTCTGGTAAATGAACACAAATCAATTTCAAAACAGGAGAGAATGGCTTGACCTCCTTTTTAATCTCCAGTCACGTTTAACTTTGGCTAAATAAAATATTTTGGAATCTCTGGAGAAAAGGCTGCTCGTTTACTCCCAACAAATCTCTGCTGTGATTTCCTTCCATGAACTCTCTTATTGAGAAGCACTTGTGCTGATCATGGGTAGTGTCATCTTCATTAAAGATAATCAAGAATCCCTAGGCAGATATTTGCACTTGAAATTAGATGTTTCGTAATATTTCAACATTGCCTAACATCCATTCATGTTTAATTCTCCAGGATGCTTCAATGCACATAAAATATGGATCAGTCCAAGCAGTTTTCCAATTAGAAATCATTCGGAGCACGGGACCAACAGGACTGAGTGGCAAACCTGAAATTGAATTAAGGATTTAAGGCTGGATAGAGACCACCTCCAGCTCAGCAACTAAAGAAATTCCCTTTCTTTTGCTTTTCTGTGCAATTATCTGTGTGTTGCACATCTGTCTGAACACGCAGGAACGACACCATAATCCACTTTGGGATCGGGATTAGCCAGTTCAGGCTCCAAGGAGAAATAAAGGCATTAACACTGCTTTGAATGGAGAATGGAAGTAGATTAATGCTACTCAGGGAATGAATATTCCTGTTGTCTCACAGTTACTCCTGCACTGGTAGCAGGATTTGACTGTCAGGAAGCGGATGGAAGAAAAAAAAATATTTAATGGGTTGAAAAATTTTCATTACGCTGATAGTGATAATTTATCTTGACAAATTAATGAAAAAATTTCAACTTTAATAAATTGCTGATACCCAGGAATTAATTTAGGTCTCTGTTCCAGCATGGAATTTGTGTTTTAATTCCCAGATTCCATGTGTGCTTTCACAATGAAGTTTTTGCACTGGGAACTGGCAGACACTGGAACAGCTCTAAACTCCGGTCTCATCCCCCCAGCTGGACTTTTATTCTGGTTTTTCACTCCTATCAAGGACACAAACACAAAGCTACAAAACCAAAAGCATCAGGAAATATAAAAGTGCAGAACATTCCAAAAAGTGATGTCCACCCTCAAACACAGAGGATGAAAATGAAGGAAGGGTGTGAATTTCAGGGTCAGTATGAACTGAAAGAATATTGAATTGCTTATGAAGAAAAAGTTATGAAAATTCTCAGAGCTATGCAAGGCAAATCCTTTCTCCAGTGCCGCATAAGACATTAAATCAGGGTTATAAATTAGGGGATCTGCTCCTGTTTCTCACCTGCAAATAAATGAAAAGTGGCAATAGGAAGCAGCTGCCTGTACCTTACTGAGTGTAAGCAGTAAGAATTTAGGCAAAATTGAAAGCAAAAATGACAACGTGGCCATTGTAACAATATCACTAAATCCCAAGTAACCACTGCCACCAACTCACACTGTCTTTCCCACATTTTCTGGCTCTGCAGTCCCTGGATCCCCCCGTGCCAGACTTGGCTCCCTCCTCCACGTGCTCCCAGTCGCACCCACAAAACATCTGCAGTTTGAGCATTATCTCATGGAAACATCAATTATCCACAAAGCAAAGGTCCCACGGTGTCTTTGGGTTCACTCTGCTCCACGTTCAGAGTTATGAGCAGGTGAGCCCTGCAAAATGTGGAATGCCACCCAAATCCTCCCCAAACACCAAGTCAGAGATTAATAAATGATAATTACTGGTTTTACGACAGTTTAGGAGTGCATTCTCCTTGATAAACACAGCAATCACTAATTGCTTATGCTAATTGGATATTTTTTCATGTATTTGCATCCAATTTCCACTATTATTAACCACAAGCTACTATTTCTATAAAAGTGATTGGATTCTCCCATTTAAATAATCAAAAAAGAGCAGGAGACTCCCACAACGAAGCTAAAAAATACGTAAGGTGTAAAAGAAACTGGGGGAAAGAAGGCTCCAGAATTAATTTTGACGTGTTCCTTGTGGAGAGAGGGGACTCAATGAGACATGTGGTTTCTACAGCATCAATGCCATTTTAAGTTCACAAGCTGCAAAATTAGTTTTGTTTTTAGAGTTTGACATATCCTGATCAAGCACTAAAACTGCCCTGAAAGACAAAACCAAAACAAACCCACACAAAACAACAGCACCCGACCTGCAAGATTCAACTGCTGACAAAGCCCTAATGAAAACATAGATATTGGATTAAAAAAAACCCCAAAGCTGCTTTTAATGCAAACCCCCCTTATTAATCAGCTGTTGTTCCACCTGTTCTGAAGATTCATTTTACATTAATTTTACATCCCTGCATTAAAAATTAAAAATGCTTTCTTTGATACTCATGGAACCCCAGTCTGGTTTGGGGTGGAAGAGGCCTTGAAGCTCGTCCTGTTCCACCCCATGCCATGGGCAGGGACAGCTTCCACCAGACCAGGTTGTTCCAAGCCATTACTCAGGAGATAAACCCCAGATTATTCCACTTAGTTTGGAGTAAGAAGATGAAATATTCTGCGTGGAAACTTCAGGAGGAGAAAACAACGCTCGGAAATAGCAGAGATGAGCTGGAAGCACTTCCAGGACCAGCAGGGACACGGAGAGCACACGAGGTCCCCATCTCCGACTGCTCCTACAACTTTCCCGTCCAGATATTCAAAACTTCCCAGGAAATGCAAGGTAACCCACACAAAGTGACAAAAAACACATCAGGCAAAGCTCTGTGACACCCCCAGGTGCTGGAGCAGGAGCCAGCACCAGCACTTGATGCAGAAACTGCACCCTCAGCACTCAGGGCTCGTTCCACAACTCAGCCTCACAGGATTCCATCAGGGTTTCTCCCTCAAATCAAAACCAGTCCTGAGATTCAAACCATTTCCCAAAAAAAAAAGTCCTCATGCTACGCCAAGGTTTGATCCCTGCACGAGCCACTCATTTAAGAGCTGGACTCGATGATCCTTGGGGGTCCCTTCCAACTCAGAATAATCCGGGATTTTGTTCCCCTCTCTTTTAAATATTTACCCCCTTTGCCATGCCTTGGACAATTGCTCACCGCAGAGGTCACATGGATATTAACAGCCACCAGAAGAGGCTGCTCAGATCTCAATTTTCTCCACCAAAAAGATAAATTTCTACCTTTTTCTCCACAGAAAATGTGGGCATTTTAGCACACAGTAGAAGAGGAGGAGCCACAGTCAGTCAGATTGAGGAGCCCATGACCTGCAGCTCATCTGAGAGCAGAAGAGCTGAAAACAGCCTCCAACCAACTCATTTTTTGGGGGTAGAAATGTACTGAGCAAAGGAAAAACACAAAAGAAGGACCAAATTGCCATTTTCTTGCCCAGACAGAACCAAAACCCAGCACCACATCACACAGAACAAGAAGTTCTGCTCAGATTTTACAACTCCGCCATTTATTACTACATTCACTCCAGCAGATTTTTATTTTAAATATGAGCTCCCCCCTAAAAAGCCACATTTAGGTTTTCAAAGAGTCTTAATTTTCCTTTCAATAAGGAAATAATAATAATTAATAATAATAATACTACATTAAATAGTATTAAATAATTACTGTATTTCCTTGTCCTTGGAGAGTTTTATCTGGGATCACACACGTACCAAAACACAGCTGCTCCACTTCTTGGCTCCTTTATTTTTTTCTCAGAGAAAAACCTGCCTCTATCAGGCACCCAATTAGCTGCTCACTATCAAAAGACTGCTTGGGCCTTTCATCTGCTTGAAAACTGAATTCAAGTGAGAGGGTGTCATGGAAACTGTGGCTGGGGTCATTTCCTGCTGCAGTTTTTCAGTCACCAAAAATAAAATAGCAATAACAATAACAGAAATTTTTTGCTGATTAAAAAAATGAGTATTTGTTATCCCAGCTTGCAAAGCAGTAGCTGTGTGGAAAGGGAAATTATATTATTTTTCATGAGAAATCTTCATCTGACAAAGCAGAAACTGATTTCAATTCAATGTTCAACACTCTCTTAAAAAAACTGAAGATCACACGTGCAGAACACAAAACTTGCAGCAAATCTGCAGTGAAATTAACAAAGAATTTAAAATTAAAAGCCCAGCTCACAGCACTGCCAGAGTGTTTGTTTCTCTAAATATTTCAATGAGCAAATGGGATAGAAAATTACAGATAATTATATAGGAGATCCTAGCTAATGAGCTAAGGGCAGTGCTGAAAACTAAAACAACAACAAAAAAAAAAATGGATAAGTTCATGAACCAGAGAGCTTTTTAGCTTTAAGATGAGTCATAAATAGAGGTAATTAAAAATAAAAAAAAAAAAAATGCCAGATTTTCTTCTCTTTTGATGAAAAAAGAGGGAGAGAAACACACCATAAATTTGCACACATTCCCAGATAACGGATTTTTTAAACACAGAGTTAAGAGGGGGGATAACAGGGAAACACAAATAAATTCCTCTTAGAGAGGAATTAAATCACAGACCTGACTTTTGCGAGAGCTTTTCATTGGTGAGACTGAGGAATACCTGGCAGACATCCATTTATGAGCACACCTAGGAGGGTCCTCACTCAGTTTATACAGAAAATGCCACAAGTTCACTTGGCAAAAAGGCCTTGAGAGCTCCATCTCCAAAAGCTCTTCCCAATTTTTCAGATTAAATTCTCCCTCAGCTNGCTCTGCTCCAGGCCAGACTCCAGAAGGCATCAGCTCAATGACATCAGTGCAGAACATCTTGGTTGATCCTGAGACATGCAGTCTCCCAAGTCCCAGAGGAACAGAGCCCAGCCCTGTGCCTCTCACCCCGCTGCTGCTCACCGCGGCCACGCGCGCTCCCCGGGCAGTGTTTTCCAGCTGAATTCCCTTCCAAGCCCTCTGAGGGTGCAGCCCAGCCCCTGGTTTCACCCTCAGCCACCACACAACCAAGAGCTCTGCCCTTGGCAAAGCTGCAGATGCTCAACTCGAGCCAGACAGAACAACTTTGGCTCTCTGTTGACGTGATAGAGTCTCCAGTGGAAAACCGAGGGCAAACGCACGGGTGAGGTGGAGACAGGCAGCCGGTGCCCAGGGCCAGGAGCACGGTGAGGCTCACCACGGGCATTGCTGGAATCCCCACGCATCTGGCTGGAAGTACCCAAGCAGGCCCTGGATCTTCCTCACCGGGATGTTCTCTTGGGAATACGTGAGCAGCGTTTGCACACCGACCTTTCCCACCAGGGACGGCTCAGGTTGGACGTCAGCAGGAATTTCTCCGTGAAAAGGGTGGGCAGGATTGGCAGGAGCTGCCCAGGGAGGTTTGGAGTCCCCAACCCTGGAGGTATCCAAGGAAGGACTGGATGTGGCACTAAATGATCTGGGCTGGGGACAAGGTGAGGATCAGGCAGCTGGGATTCCATGGGCTGGGAGGGCTTTTCCAGCCTTAAAAATTCTGGGATCTGACTAAACTAGAAACCCTGCTCCAATCATAATATGTGCATTTTTTTTGTCTAGGTTCCCCCACCCCCACCGTTTGTTTTTTTGTGTTGTTATTAATAATCTCCTCTCACTTCATCTTTACTCAGCAATTTCCAAACTGGAATAGATTTCCCAAAGTTTCTGCAGGAGCTGAAACTCTCTGCTTGCGACCCCACAAAGCAGCACGTGAATTAATGACAACACAAAAGGAAACACCTTTATCAGACAATCCAGGATTTTTTTTGCTGAAGTTTCCCTCTTTTTGTTAATTGAAAGTTAAATATATACCCAGTAAATTCTTGTTCTCATGAAGACTATTGCTAGGTCAAGCTGAACATATCCTTATAATGTATAAATGCAGCCTTAAAATGCAGCCTTATTTTTTGAGGATGAAAGGTAAGATCAGAAAAAGGTTTTTTAAGAGCCGCAGACAGGAAACAACATAGCTGAGAGATTAAACAGAAGATGAAAGACAACATCAAATCTCAGTTTACAAAAATAATAAATAAAAAATATATAAATAATATAATATATAATGAATAATAATGAATAATATAATATAAAAAAATTATCAATCAATCAAATGCTGTTGTGGTAAGTGGCCATTACAGACAAACCTGAGAAATAAAGGGATTGAGAAAAGTTGTCCCAGTGTCCCCAGGTGTGGACACTGCCGCTGCCACAATCCCGGCTGGGATTCCCGGGAAGGCCGAGGTCATTGGGAATGCAAAGCCCCAGCTGGGGCAGGAGGAACTGGAGAGTTCAGAGCCCTCCCCCATTGCCATCCTGCTCGCCATTATTCTCCACTCAAGCTGAAAGCCACCAGGGCTTCTCCTCGGCCCCTCCGTGTCAGCCAGACTCGGGAAGCTCCGCAGGAATTGCTGAGGGATCCAGGAAGGCACAAAAGGCTCCTGCCACAAAGAGCCCTTTCATCCGGGCCGTGTGTCCATTAAACACGTCCTGCTAATGTGCATGCGTTTTATAAAGTGATTATAAAGTGAAGGCTCAGTCACTAACTCAACTGCACAATAAGATTTTTAAGTCTATCACTGGAAAACTGGGATTTGAAATGAGGAGCCGGGAACGCTGCACAGCTCTGAGTAACACTCAGGGCCCGGTACCCCAGCTCAACGTGGATTTTGTATGTTTTAAGGCTTTCATTTCTTTATTCAGGCGCCTCACACTGTCCAGGAAAACATGGAAAAGAGGATTCAAGCCCTGTTCCTGCACCAAACATGATGCTCTGAGGACACTGGAATCGCTGCTCTGATGGGTTGGATACAGAAAGTTAATAAATAAATCAATAATAGAAATAATAGCTCAGATCTTGCTGTTACACCATGGATCAGCATGAACTGGTGAGTTGCCACTCTTGCTCTTATCAACACCAAAGCAGTGAACAGCCACTTTATCCTTTCTCCATCTTTTGCCTCCCTTCCCTTTTCCCACAGGGACTCAGCATCTCCTGAGATTGTGAATAACTAAGGTAGGCATAGACTCCTGCCAGCTCTGTGAGAAAGGCAGTTATCTCCTGTCCACCAAAAGGAAAAATATGTTTTAAAAAAAGCAATTTGAAAAAAAAAACAAAATCTCTTTTTTCTTTCTACATCATCAAAGCAAAGGCAGAAGTTGAGAATCCTCCCCAGCATGGGTGTGGCTGTGGGCCACCTTTGCAAACCACAGCCTTGCTATAGCAAGGTTTCCATATTTTAAGTATATTTTTAGACTTAGGGCCCGATGCTGACACTGGCTCTAACTTCATTTCTGAGCAAGGATCCCAAAAAGGATCCCAAACAGGCTGTGAATCTATTTGCAGGATTAAAATGAAACGTCCTCTCCCAGCAGCAGCAGCAGAACTCCAGTCCAGCTCCTCATGGGACAAGGAGGAAGAGTGGATGTCTGCAGAACTGCTGGGGTTTGTCATGCCCACCATAATCAGGTGTGTGCTTCAGCCACCCAGATCCCTACCAGGAACAGAGAATCCCAAACTGGTTTGGGTTGGAAGGACCTTAAGGATCATCTCATCCCTCCCTTGCCACGGCAGGGACACCTCCCACTGTCCCAGGCTGCTCCAAGCCCCATCCAACCTGGCCTTGGGCAATTCCAGGGATCCAGGGGCAGCCCCAGCTGCTCTGGGCACCCTGGGCCAGGGCCTCACAAGGAACAATTTCCTCCAAATATCCCATCCAAAACTGCTCTCTTTCAGTTTCAAGCCATTCCTCCTTCTTCTATCTCTCCATGCCCACATCAAAAGCCCCTCATGGATATTTTCCATCAAGCACAAAATTCCAGGGGATCTGCTGCCATCCTGCTATCCATTCCCTGTTGGAATAGTACCGGAGAGGTCCCTGTCATGCCAGAGCTGCCACCAGGCCACCTCAGCTGTGCAGAGTGCCAAGAGCTCGCCGGTGCCACGGGCAGGGAAGCAGCCTCCAGCACTGCAGTGGCACTGGGAAGTGAGGAGGCCTGGAATGGCAAACTGGGAATGGCAAGAAGGGCAGAACACGAGCAAAGGAGAGGCCAGGAAATGGTGGAGTGACACGGGAAGGCAGCAGAAATCCAGGCCCGCTGCTCCTTCCCCCTGCACAGGAGTTTGATGTACAAACTCCATGGGAACCCCCTGTGCTTCCCGAGGAGCCACGGCTTGGGATCAAAGGCCTCGGACGAGAAGGGACATTTGCTGTATCAAAGCTGCAGGAAGATGTGGGTTAATAAAAAACGGGGAAGAGCCTGGAACGAGCCTGACCTACACCGTGTGCACCTGCACTCTACGCCGAGAACAGCTTCTCTACAATTCCAAAGATTCCCAAATTAACACCTTCCTTCACGAAGTATTTTAATGACTATTATCCCTTTCGAGCTGCTTATTTTTCCTCCCCTTTACCCTGACTTTTCAGGCTCTGGGAAGCCATCCAGACGACACACACCAAGCAGGTCTGACGTTTCTGAGGAGCCTTCCCAGAGCAGCTCTGCATTCATTTCATCCCCGCTCCACATCTTCCCAAAATATCTGCTGCACCTTTGCTGCTCAAGGAGAAATCCACCATTCCAAGCACTGAAAACCGTGGCAATGGATGTTGGGTTTCATTTGCTTTTGGAGGCTGAGTTTCTATTCTTGGAAAGGTAGGAAAAAGCAGCATTTCAGAGTCTGAGGTTGCAATTACCAGAACATACTTTTTTTTTTAAATGTATTTCTAGACTTTCAGCCAACCACTTGCTGAATAAATACATAAATATGAAGGGGGAGGCAAAATTCTATTTATGTTACATCACAGCGAATCGATATTTTAAAATTCATGAGATTGAATTTCAAACCAAACAAAAACAAACAACTGGTCATTTCTATTTCTATTAAACAAGTTATCTCCTATCATGGCTATGTTGGGGTTATTTTAATTTTGGCTTTGCAGCCAGTAGTAGTTTTAATGGAAATACAGCATCATCAGTATGTCAGTATGTAAAATTTCAGAAAGCAAACACAACTTTTGGAATAAAATTCCGTGTTCCCAGTGGTGAGCTCAGCACAGCAGGGGTTCCTCTCTGCCAGGAACAGCTGGATCATCAGTGAACTGAATTTAACAACTTCAAGACCATCAAGAACACCCATCAAAGCAGCTACTGAAATGACCCAGGGATTGTAAAATACAACAGCAGCAGAATTCAAAAGGAAGAGACAGAATGTGATAATTTATAATTAGAGTTTCATTTCAGTCAAAAATAAAAAATTAAAAATAAGATTTCTTGTCTTCCCCAATTGCACTAATGAGTAGTAATCCACAAGAGAAATTTGGCTACTTCGTGCCATCAGGTTTGGATTTGCAACCTCCACCTTGGTAAAGCTAAAAAACTCTCAGAAGTTCACAATTTCCATCCTCCTCCTGCAATGTACGTGAATAATGACTTTTTTCCATTTTTTTAATCAGAACCTCCTTCAAGGAAGACACAAGAGACTGTGTAGCCAGGAATAAATTTTCTAATTTTAATCACACAGATCAAAGAGTGAAATTTGCAGTTTAAAGCCAGCTGCCTGACCACAGCTGCCTAATGTGACAAACAAGCATCCTCAGTGCTTATTCCTGTCTGCTCCAGAAAGTGCAGTTTTCCCTATAAAATGCTGTGTGCAGCTGAACTCCTCCAAAACAGACCAAGGGAATAAATCCCACATCACACCTGGCAGCCCTGGAGAACCACCGGCAAAAGGAATGAAAGACAATTCTGAAATTCATATTCCAGACAATTCCTTGGGCAAACAATGTGCCCAAGGAAGTCGAACTACCCACAGCTGTAGCTTATTTAAGTTAAATATCCTTTCATTGTTAAAACTGCTAAGTGTATTAACCTCAAATTAAAAACACTGCTATTTTTATCCCTCAATGCCTTCCATACCACACAAAAATCCTGTCTCCAAAATGTTGGTTTGGCCCCTCTGGAATACACCTGTCCATGAGGGTTTGACCAGACTGTTACCAACTGGAATTAGAGAATGGAGGAAAAGAAAAAAAAAAGGCCTTTTTTTTTCTTTTTCTTTTTTTTTTTTGCAGCTTCAGCTTCCAGTAACAAAATATGAACTGCAATTTAGGATCCCCCGAGTGGAAGTGGTTTTTCCTCCTCACAATGATGGGAGATCCTGCTTCTTTCTTACTTTCCCAACAGCCTCTATCAAAAGCCAGAAATCCCAAATGATTTCAATATTGGAGAAAAGGGAAAAAACAATCTGCTAATTCACTGACCACCACCAAGGCAATAAAATATCCTGGACATGACCTCCTTCTGTACCCACCTCCCATCAGCAGCTGCCCCCGTGCTGGTTTGCAGTGGACAGGCAACCACTGAAAGCAAAACTTACTTTCTGGAACATTTGCTTTTGCTCCCACAAAACGCACAATTCCATAGCCACGCCACGGAGTCCATTGTAGAGTATTCCCAAAAAGCTCTCCTGGCTTCCAGCACATCCAACACCTCAGCAGCTCCTTCAGCCCAAAACGCTTCACACCACTCGCTGTTCTCTTCCAGCACCAGCCAAACACGACCAGACTCTGCTGAGGACTGGGGATCCCGGTTCCCAGGGTTTGGGAAGCAGCAGGGGCTGAGCCATGCCACGCTGGAGCAATCCCACCTGACAGCGCTCCAGGAACGGTCCCCGGGCAGGAGCAGCTCCACTGGCACCCCACAGCTCTCCTGCAGCCACAGCACCGCCTGACCCGTTTCCAGTTTCTCCAGTGCCACGTGGAGAGGGGAAGGACAAGGAATCGTCGCTGGCAGGGGGGACCACGCAGCTCACACAGCTTCTGGGGAAAGTGTTCTGATCTGGATAAATCCCAGACCCCGTGCTATCTCACCACCCACTTCAGTGCCAAAAGCTGCTCTGACACTCCTGCCCCACGCAGTTTGGGGTTCCTTCATACTCCAACAAATAAAAGGCTCTCCTGGCTCTCTGTGTGGCCTTCCCAAGGGCTGGGAAGCCCTTTCCAGCCTTGGCTCAGAGCCTGGCCCTGCTCCAGGCAAACAGGCTCCCACTACAGCTATTTTTGGGAGTTTCCCCCCC
>WAAG01012767.1:0-15687 GCA_013390105.1 Tichodroma muraria | reverse complement strand
GGATCGGCCGTGAGCCTGTTCCGAAGGGTCGCCGCTCTGCCTCCTTTTAATTTTTTATTTTTTTTCTAAATCTTTTTAAAACTCTTCTAAAACTTTGTTGTTGTTGTTGTTGTTGTTCCCATTTTATTTTATTTATTTTATCAGTGTTCGACGTCTCCTTTCGCAACCCATCCGTTGGGTTCGAGCACGAAGCCATCCGTCGCCGGCCACGGCCCCGCCCAGCACGGCCTCGTGTCAAAGCAGCGAGCCTTGAGGAAATGTTTGTCGCGCAACTGACACGGGCAATAAACAAATAAATGAGTGGAAGGAACGGCGGCGAAGCTGAACCCACCCCGCGGCACACACAGCCAAGATACCTGGAGAAACACCCCCTTTGGGGCAGGCAATCAAAGAACTATGGAATGGTTTGGGTTGAAGGACCTTGAAATCCATGCAGTGCCACCCCCTGCCATGGGCAGGGACACCTTCCACTATCCCAGGGTGCTCCAAGCCCTGTCCAGCCTGGCCTTGGACACTGCCAGGGATCCAGGGGCAGCCCCAGCTTCTCGGGGCACCCTGTGCCAGGGCCTGCCCACCCTCACAGCCAGGAATTTATTCCTGATTTCTAACCTAAACCTAATCCCCTTCAGTTTTAAGACATTCTCCCCTTGTCCTATCACTATGCCCTTGTAAAAAGCTGTGAGGATGCCACCTGCACAAGCACACGACCAGCCCTGCATCCAGTAACATGTAGCAGCATGCTGAAATCCTACAATCACAGAACAAGTAAATCGGGAAAGACCTCCAAGATCATCAAATCTAACCCCTTAGCCCAGCACCACTAAGCCGTGTCCCCAGGTGCCACCTCCAGACACCTTTTGAACACTTCCAGTGATGGTGATCCCATAGCTGTCCTGACCTTCCTTACACCTTCCCTCCTGCCCATCAGGAACCAAGCTACAACATCAGGCTCTATTAGGAAAACTCAAACAAGGAATAAATGTTGGGAGTGAAAGCCAGATTCCCATTGTGCAGCACATGGAGATACTGCCCACAGCCAACAAGCCCGAGAAGCCAAACACCAGGCCCACACAGAACACACACCCTCCAGATTTACTCTTCATTAATTAACACTTTATAATTGTGCAGGTGTAGATAATGTTTAAATAAATCTGGCCTGTAGAGACACAATGGCTTCAACAGCCCACATCCACAGTTACATTTTTAGGAGTCCTACCAGAGCTGCTTGTGTCCTGTAGCCGTAAATTCCAGGAGTTAACAATTCATCCAAGCATTCATACTACATATTATTTACTATAATCATATCCTACTTCCTTGAAATGTGGTTTCTGTCTGCTTTAATGGTTGTTTTTTTGACTTCTCCCAGGTGCTGATGCCCACAGCAATTCCTCATCCCACTTTGTCAAGGATGGGAGCTGGCTCAGACCTGGAACTTGCTCCTCCCAGCTGGCATCTCTGAGGGACATCAGCAAAACTCTCTTTCATTTTATTTTAATAAATGAAATATAATTCTTCCTATGCAAAATCTGCGTCGGCTTATCCTTGGCTTTTATTTAGGTGATTTATGAGCCTAATATAATTTTTATTTATATTATATATATATGTATTTTTAGTCAATATTCCTGAGAATACTGGTTTAGCCAAAGCAATCCAAACCCAAAAGCTGCTTCTCAAAGCTGCCCTAATTGTTACCTTGTATTTCCATTGCTGAAGCAGCATTTGCTACCTGAAAGTCAAGGATTTTTTCTTTCCATCATGCTCAAGCCGCTGGACTTAGAAACTGTTAGAAAATCTTCCCTGGGCCCAAGTGGGAGGCAAAACTCAGCCAAATTCACACTTAGCAGTGATCATTTTCATATTACATTTTACTTTACTTTATTAAATTCACTAGTGTAGGACACAAAGGTTTAAAATTTTCGTGAGAAGCCAAGTGGTTTTTCAATATCCTGGCTATAACACACTTTTAAAAAATTTTATTTCATTTCTAATATAGCTGCATATTTGAAAACTTCATATCTGAATTTTGTTACATAATTAATTATCAAATCAAGGTCCCAGCCAGAGCTCAGTCAGTAGCCAGTTGCACTTAGAGCTCCAAGGATTTCCAAGTCATCCCATTCCTGCACACCACCACAAGGTTAACAGTACAAATAGACTTTTTTTCTAATAAACTAACCCCAGGAAATGAATGAGGCAATTGTCCTTCGGCTTCCAAAGCCCCAGGATGCTGCTGGTGGCAAGGGAACTGACTGAACAGGTCTCACATTTTCGTGTACAACCAAAACTCATTGACTGCAGAGCCCTGGAGGCAAACCCGAGCTCCTCCTGGAGCTCCCACGTGCTTCCTGCCTCCTCTCTGCCTCCCTGGAGGAGCAATCCAGCCTCCAGCACTGGAGGAGTTCTTCCAGGAGGTGGGAATCGGAGCCAACGCAGAATTCCAGCCCAGGGATCCACCAGTGGGGTGTTTCTAAATCAGCTGGGCTCATGCTCAGTGTCACGTGACAAAATGTTGAGGGAAAGAGAGGAAAAACCTCCCTCCAAAATGCCATGGGGGGAAGAGATAAAGAAAAGACCCCAAAATTCAGATTCTGCGACCTTTGGATGTGAGTTAAAGCTGCCAATTCAGACAATCTGATGTTTGTCATCTTCTCAAGCCTGGTCTTCCAGGGCTGCGGATTAAATCTGTCTCCTCCTATCATAGAATCATGGAATTGTTAAGGTTGGAAAAACCTCTAAGATCATCAAGTCCAGCACCACCTCCGTGTTCACCATTAATCCATATCCTCCAGTGCCACATCCACATGCTTTTTGTACACTTCCAGGGACGGTGACTCCACCACTGCCACGGCCAAGCCTTACCCCTGAAGAAATTTCTCCTGTTACCTAATCTGACCTCCCCTGGGTGCAACATGAAGCCATTCCCTCTCATCCCCTAGTTTTGCTTCGGAATAAACCCTGGAGAAGAGGAGGATCAGCCTTGCTTGGCTTGTGGCATCCCAAAATTGGAGTGTGTGCTGCTGCAGGCTGGAGAGGGAAAGGACCTGTAGGATGAAGAGCTGAAAGTTCTGCTCTGCTAAAAGCCTCAAAAACGCAGCCACTCAGATTTGCAAAACTGAGGCCACGCTTGGAAAACATCCCTTTTTGTTTTAGAGACCACAGAAGGAGAGCTGGAGTGTCAGTGCTGGGGTATGGGAAGAGGAGGAACGTATGTCAGATATAAATCCCAGCCCCAGGGTGGGAGTAAACTCGCTCTGACAGCAGCACAGGCAGATGCCGAGCGGGTCAGTCGGGAAACAGAACAAGTGGGATGGCTCTGGAATAGCTGGAGCACGCAATGGCCCTGGAGAAAAACACTATTCCTGCAGGGAATGACTCAACGTGGCTTACTAATGGTGTATCCCCTGTGCAGGGATCAGGATATTACTGACATATCTTCCCCGGTAGCTCTGCAGATAAATATTTCATTTCTATGCTGGAAACCGGGATGTAACTGCAAATACGGATCCCCCTGGATGCAGAAGTCTCTTCTCTCCCTAAGCTGCTGAGCTTCCTTCACTCCCTGGCACATCCCTGTACTCTCCCACCATTGGGGAGCACCGCATGTTGAAAAATATTTGGTCTGACCGTTGGAAAATCCCCTTAAAAGTGGCACTTCTTGCATGATACTGATCTTCAGGCCTGCAAGCAGCACAAGATACACTCCAGAGGGTTATTAGGTAGTTACAAGATAGTTTGGGATAATAAAATAGTTTGGAATAATAAAATAATTTGGAAGCCTCATAGTTCCTGCCCAATCCTCCTCCCAGTCCGTAGCCTTTCCCTAACTGGTCGTGTGCAAACTGCACTTCCAGAAAGCCTCGTAGGGCTGGAGCAACTCCCAGGCCCTCACCAAGAAAGGAACTGAGGAACTCTTTGTGGCTCTCATCTCTGACCTCAAAGCAAAGGCTACATTTAATCCTTCTGGTATAAATCCAGAATAAAAATAGAGAAAATGAAAATGTGCATGAGGCTACTATTTTTGCTTTGCTGCAATTCTTGCCCTGTATCATCTCCCAGTTCATGTGCTTTATTTTCTTTTCTCATCTGACCCCTTTTCAACTTGCCTTAATTTGATTGCAGCCATCAGCACACGGGCCAAGTTTGAGGGCTTCGTTTCCCCATGTTGATTTTCACGTTTAGTTTCCCATCCCTCTCATTATCCCCCTAAGTATTTCCTCTGGAAGTTGCAGTTTTGTGTTAGTTTTGGCTGCAGTTCTCGCTTCCCCAATAAGTTTGATCTTTGCTCACTCCTGAGAGTTACAAGTTGCACACTGGATTAAGCCAAGGGTAGCAACTCTAATTCTTGGATTTAGGGTGGAATTTTTCAAGTAGCAATTGATTCACGCATCTGGAAACTGCTCCTCTAAAGCTTGTTTTCTTTTATGAGGATGACAAACCGTGTTACACACCAACATATCTCATTAATTCCTGATTGGGAGAGCACTTGTATAACTGTTTTTAGGTCTGCACTCTCACAAGCACCTATTTTCACAAGTATCACGTGCTAGGACCTACAAGACTCGAAACTCCAAGTTTTATCTCCTAGAGCAACATCTGCCCACTCAATCAGTCATTCCCCTGCAGATTACAACCAGCAAAGAAAATGGAAAAAATGTCTTGGTCTCCTCCCTCCACAGCAAGTTTGCCTGTGAGAGAATTCTTTCCACAGCACCATCATCACCAGATAATATATTTAATATATTTAATGAAAGCCATCACGTGTGTGGTGTGGGATTTCAAAGTGAGCATTGTGCCCAGCTGCACAGCTCAGGACTGGGAAAACCTGATGTGAGCAGCAGGGCTGCAGCACAAAATCGCTGCTGTGGGCTCTGATTTTATCTTAAATATCCCAGGGATGATGGAAGGGAGAAAACAAACTCGGAGGCTTCAAACTTTCGGCATTGCAGGGCTGAAATGTTTAAGCAGGTGTTAAACAGGGGAGAAGCAGAAGCCACAAGGTAGAGGGAGGCAGATGAAGGGGTTGGGGTGGATGCTGGAAGTTGATGGAAGAGCCTGAGGGTCCTGGTTTGCTGCTCCTGCAGGTCCCAGAGAGAGAAAGTGGAAGACAAAGCCAGAAACTCTGGAGCTTTCTGGTATTCCAGTAAGGAATTCCCAGGTATTTTCTTACCTGTCAGTTATTTGGGGGCTGGGCACAAGAACATCTCTTTCTTCTGAGTAAAAAACTCAGAAGTTTTTTCTTTAAAAAAAGAAATTTGGTTTAACCACGGTGTTAAAGCAAAAATCGATGACACAGGGAAAAGAATCACAGGCTGGCACAATGATATAATCACATAACAGACACCATTTACCCCAGTGCAGGGCAGCTGCAGCCCAGCAGTTTGGGATTACCATGACCAGAAAAAATTTTTAACCGCTCGTCCAGCAGTCCTGGCAATTCCTAAGTCATGACCTCTATATAATCCCATAATTACCTGAGGGAGAGCCTGTTTGGCTGTGAACAGTTCAGCTGGCACACGTCAGAGGGTTCACCCTGTCCTTGCTGTCCCACACCTGAGCTTTGGCTGTGCTTTCCCAGGCTGCAGGAAAGGCTGCTGGAGCCTCTTCCCCAAATTACGATTCCGTCTCATCCCAGCTCTAGGCTGGGGAGTTTCCCTTAGCTCAGCGCGTCTCCTTTGTCCATAAAATACCTGGGACAGCCCCTCTTAGCAGCACAGCCCCCAGTTTGGTGGGAATTCTGTTAGAGACGGACAAGGTTCACCAGGAATGACCCCAAAAACATGTGAAGGAGAAGCAAACTCCACTTGAAACGAGCTGAAGGAATTCTTTGAATCCCCCCGGTTCTGTCCTGAGTCAAGACCACTTGGATTCTTAAGCATTTTTTCGTGGCTATAGGTGAAAGGACAGGCCCATGCTGGGAAACAAAGGATACAAATTTCTAATTCCCGTTTCTTGATCTCTTCGTTCTTCCACATTTTTTCTCATTCAGAGACATATTTTAGTTACTAATGGGTACTTATAAAAAATACAGACCTAAAAACGGGCACTGGAAAGAGCAAACATGATTAGGAAGATACTGTCAGTGAGACTATTGCTCAAATCAAAACACTGGTTACTTGCAGTTTTTTAATTTTAGGATAACTTGAAAAATGTTTCCAAGAATAGCATTAAATGCCTTCTCTTTTCTTTTTTGTTTCTTTTTTAACTTGTTTTCAATTTCAGCGTCATTTTGTACCCTGCCCTGGACTGAGGGCACATTTCCCTCAGCAGCAGATGCTCAGGAACCACACATGAAAACTCTGATTATATATGAGCAATAGTTTTCCAGAGACTCATAATTTGGCTAAATTTGGATTTTCACAGGTGTTTCAAAGGACACATTCTTGGCCAGTGTGGCACAACTTAACCAATCTCAGCTTCTCTCTTTTCTCAACAGAACAGCTTTGGTTTTTTGTGTTGTCTATAACCCCTGCTGGAGAAATGGCTGAACCTTTCAGCGCAAATATCTTGGAGCCTGAAGTGAAAAATAGCTCGGAGCTTTCCAGCACAAATAGGGGAAAAAGAAACACTACCCAGCCTGCAAACCTGGATCTTATCATTGGGAAATGGCAGGCAGCCTTGGGAACAGGCACTGCTACGGGCAAGATTTGTAATAATTCTGATACTCTAATCTCTTTATCTTCCTGCTGCATCTCTGCTTTTATCTTCGTGTTGATGCCGTGGAATTCATGGCACCTTTTTTTTCTTTTTTTTCCTTTTGCTTCATGCTGGAAATTGGAACGGCTTGGTTTTTATTATTTGGATGAAGCGTGGTGTGCCTGCCATGCTGTCCTGGGCTCAGGGCTTGGGATGAGGTGGAATTATCCTTTCCTTGGCTGGGGGAGCAGGTCCTGCCAGAGGATGGAACACAGAGCAGTGAGAACCTTCTAAGGGCATGAGGGGACCAGGAGTGTCACTGTGACCACGAGATGGGCTGGATGGAGGCATTTGTGGTGACAGGGAGGACGTGAGAGCCACCCATCTCTCCCCTGGCTCCTGGGAAACTGGATCTACCCCAGCTGTCCTTGAATTCCTTGAGGTCCCTCATCTGAATGTCCCTGCGTTTGCTGAGCAGCCACTTGAATCACGATATTGCTGCTATAAATATCCCTGTCACCCAGAGCCCGGCTCGTGGGGACAGGGAATAACTCCTGCTGGACCTCCTGATATGGTTTGTGGAGTGCTTTGGAAGGAGGCTGGCAGATCTTTGTCTCCCAGAGCACGCTCTCTAATTAGGCAGAGGAGGAGGCAGCGTTCCCTGGGAGCGCTGTGCCCCGGGAGCCGTCCCCACGCACTTGGAATTCGAATCTCCAAGCTCCAGCACACAAACAAAGCTTGGGAAGAGCTGTCAGCCAGCAGGGAGAGCGTGTGGTCTGACAGGTTCCACCAGCCTGGCTGGCTGAGGGATGAGCCAGGCATGGAGGAGGTCGGTGAGGAGCGTCCCGGGGCGTTCAGCACCGCCTGGGCCTCTCCGTCTCCATCTCCCGCTGCCCTGGGAAGTCCTTCCTGAAGCTGTGGCAGGGTGGAGCTGCCATAACTCTTGGAAAAACTTCCCCTTTTCCTGAAGTTATGGCAGGGTGGAGCTCCCCTCGCCATGCTGGGGCATCACCATCTTCCCAGGAGACACCTTTGTCCACCGGGTGCGTCCCTCAGCAGCCAAATTTCCAAACCTGGGCGCCGAGCTCTGCTTCCCTCCTCTGCGTTTCCCATCCAACACGGCTTCAAATATAACCCAAAAAACCCACAAGGGCCAAAATCCATGGCTTTTTCCTGCTCTGTGCTGGCATCACACCCTCCCCCTCCTCCTCCTCCGCCCCAGCACATCTGGAATTCCTTTAGCAGCCGAGCTGCAACAGGATCCACACCGGAGCCTCGGGAACACCTTGAGCTGGTTATGGCCTCTGAAATTAGGCAGCCAATAAGGGGAATTTTCCTTTATGACCTTTTTAAGAATACCTAATGTGCACCTAAATAAATGCTTGAATGACACAATCTGCAGGTAGTTACCTTTTCAATATATCCAGCTCAACGGTTTGGAATTTCACCACTCATTAGGACCTGCAGAAGTAAAGAAAAGTAAAGAAAATGCCTATTAATTAAAAAATAATAAAAAGCTGTTTTGATATCTCTATCTTGCAAGATCTGAGTGTAAATCTAAGGATTTGCCTTGTTCTGGGGGATGCTGTCAGAGTCAACCAGTGACAGGCTATTAAAAAGTACCCAAATTAAAAAAAAATCAATATATTTGTCCTTTTTTTTTGTCATTATTTTTAAGACCACAGTGCTCTTTTGTTTTGTGACAGCTTTAGCTGCTTTTTTTCGTATCCCCTTCATTTAAACCCTTTAAAAACTATTTCCTATCTACTGTGACTATATGGGACATCTACTTTTCTTAGCTGAATTTCTCCCTGCAAACTTTTACTCCTGTGTTATCCCTCTAAACCACCCTGTGGGCAGGGCTGCAAACTCGATGGAATCAGGGCCACTTTTAAGGAAAATGATACATTTTGCTTCCAGTAACAGCAAGATCTGCCAATGGAAAGGTTGGAATGCACCTGAATCAGTGATTTTTGTCACGTTACAAGGTAAATAAGAGAGATTTTCCAGTCTGATGGAAAATATGAGATAAGAACATGCTCACTTTAGACTTATCATTTTTTGACTGATCAAATAAATAAGTATCCCTGAACTGGGAAAAAAAAAAAAATAAAAATCCATCCATAGGAGAAAGTGGTTTTTACATCTGTATTTAAACTATAATTGTAAATTCTAAATTGCTTGGCCTACCTGCTAATTAAGCAGCTCATTTACAGGCTGGTTAAATAACAGTCCAAACATGCCTGTCTGGGATGAACCCAGGGCATCCAGTCACTTCCATGCTCCTGAAAGATTCCTCTGAAAAGACAGCAAATGTCCCTGTCAGCGCTGATGACAGATGGCACCTATGGCCAACCCCTCCCAAATTATTCCTGATTATTTGGGTGTTGTTTTAAGCACTGCAGCTAATGAGGGAGTAGAGAGAAGAGTAAAGAGAAGCCTCAGTTATTTTATTAAAGAAAGAGTTTAAAGGAAAATATGGAGGAATAAACTGAAATTGTGTACAGGCCACAAAGACTAAAATCTCAGACCAGAGACCATAAAACTGCAATTGCTTTTTTTCCTTGCACTCCTTGAGATTTGCTGAAGAAATCCTTTGGGAGGCTGAAATGGGTGCTCTGGGTTTTAAACAGGATGCCAAAAGGGCAAAAGAAGTGAAATCTCCTCACCCTCATCACTGCTCTGGAGTTTGGGATGTAGAATTCTTGTTTCATGGCGATCACAAGTGCTGGTGAGAATAAATTTTACAAACTGGGAGGAAAGAACAGTTCTGGCTTTGAAGTTCAGTGCTGCTCCCTTAAGCAACATGGAGCTGCAAATCAGAGATTTCTCTTCTTTCCTAAATTAAGCCTCTGCTCATTCTTTTCACTTGATTATTGACACCATAGTCAGAAAGCAAGTTGGTAAATATTTCCAGATTATTTCCGAGCAGCACAACACCTATAGTCTAGACTTAATTAAAGAAACAAAGAGAGAAAATTCCCAGCTGCTTTTCTTTTTCCATCATCAAGATTACAGCATTTATCAGTTTGGCTCTGCCTTCTGATTCTTATCACAGATTTCTGCTCCACCACCTAGCAAACAGCTGGATGTGGTGAAGAAATAGGATTTTTTTTCCCAGTTGTTCATCACAGAGGTTGGGAAAAAAAAAAGAAGCTGATGGAAATGCAAAGGTCCTCCATGGCATTAAGGGGAAAAACTGAGCCTTTCTAAGGAATCCTTAGTTAATGAGAGACTGAACTCATCTGAAGGTTTTCCATGTCTTTGTTGAAGGAAGAGGAAGTGTGAAGGAAAAGTTGTGTGAGGACGGGTATGGACTAATGAGGTCAAAGTCCACAGGGAGCCCTTCAGTGTGGGGGTACCTTGAGCCTTTCCTGGAATATTCCTGGGAATATTCACGTGTTCTGGGATCCTCAGCACGGGGAGGACTTGGAGCTGCTGGGGAGAGCCAAGAGGGGCCCTGGAGCTGCTCCAGGGCTGAGCCCCTCTGGAGCCAGGCTGGGAGAGCTGGGAGAGCTCACCTGGGGAGGAGAAGGATCCAGGGAGAGCTCAGAGCCCCTGGCAGGGCCTGGAGGGGCTCCAGGAGAGCTGGAGAGGGACTGGGGACGAGGCCTGCAGGGACAGGACACAGGGAATGGCTTCAAACTGAAAAAGTGGAGATTTGGGTGGGGTATTGGGAAGGAATTCCTGTCTGGGAGGGTGGGCAGGCCCTGGAATAGAATTCCCAGAGCAGCTGTGGCTGCCCCTGGATCCCTGGCAGTGCCCAAGGCCAGGCTGGACACTGGGGCTTGCAGGGGGTAGTGCAAGGTTGCCCATGGATTTTTAAAGGTCCTTTCCAACCCAAAACAAGTTCTATGCAGGCCCAGCGTGTCCTGCAGTCATCAGAGGATCCCATTAATCCCAGTGACAGCATTCCACATTTTGCAGCCCTGAGGGTCTATTTGCAGAGCGTGGCCACCACAGGTGTGCAGTGGCCTTGTGGCAACCATGAAATCCAGAATGGCCGTGGGTTTGTCTCCATCCCCACTTGAAAATCCCCTGATTTCATGCTGTGAATGACGAGCTGAATACTGTAGCAGGGCTCTCCATCCATTCCTGGAGATGATTTTTATCCAAATCAAAACAGAAAAAAGAGATTGCTCCAGTGTGAGTCAGGAGGAGTGGGCAGTGTCCAGGGCCTGCCTCTGCCTACCAAGAGAAAACAGCAAATAAATGTTCCTGCAGTGTGAGAACTGGTGGGGACTTGCCCCAAAGCCTCCTGCAAATTGGCTGCTAATGATTCATCAAAGAAATGAGGAATACGTGCCATGGATAGAACATTCCTGATACCCTTATCAGTGAAACACCCAACCCCACTGCACAGTCTGCCTGGGCCCATGAGAACCATGACCCTGCACCAGCCCGATGAGAAACGACATGGGATTTAACAGGAGGGAAAAGCAGAATGCTCTGTTTGTTGTCCTGGGTGGATACAGCTCGTTGGGCTCGAGGGTTGCAGATATTCCGCTTTTCTTCGCTCATCTTATCACCAGTGGCCCTCTCCAACCTGCCAGCCACGTGCAGCCCTCCCTTCTGCTGGCAGAAACAAGGCAGAGACAAATGGCTTGCAAGGAAAATGCCCTTTTTGAGCAGCAAGCAATGAAAGGATCTCCCAGCAGAGCCTTTGGTTGCTCTCCAGTGGGAATGGCAAATTAAGATGGGGCACAGATAGCGCAGCCTCAGATCCACCAGAGCAATGCCACAGGTCACAGCCCACATTTCTTTGGGCCTGGGTCGATGAAGGCGTTCATTCTTTCATTTTTCTTATCTATTATTCAGCAATTAAGCGAATTGTGATTGAGTTTCTCTTGTGGGAAGAGTAGCTGGTGAAATAGAACCTCGAGCCAAAGGTGCTCAGACAGCAAAGTGAAAATATTTTCCTTAATTCTGAACAGACCAAATGCTCCCAGGCAAAAAAGAAGACATTTTCTATGGGAGAAAAAAATGTAGCTTGTGCAAAGTGAATATATTTTAAATAATTGTAGGAAAAAGAATAGTTTAAGTGCTTATCTCTGTCTTAAGGATTTGCCACAGAGGTACCAAGTTTATTTTACGTTGGCCAAATTACACCAGTGCAGACTCAATATTCATGTAGATCAGGAGTAGAACCAGGGTCGTCCTCCTTGCACATCGCTGGTCTCAAAAAACCCCTCAATCGGATTAACTGCTCCAAGGCACCTTTGCATTCACTTTGAAATTATTCTAAATTAGATTAAATTACCCCAGAGTTGTGGTTTGCTTCCATCAGCCTTGACTTATGAGTCAAATTAGCTGGAACTTAGCAGTAGAACAGTTTCTTTTTTTAATTCTTTGGTGGATTTATTGAAATATCAGTTATATAATTTGGCCAACGTAAAATAAACTTGGTATCTCTGTGGCAAATCCTTATGATAGAGATAAGCACTTAAACTGTTCTTTTTCATACAATTATTTAAAATATATTTACTTTGCACAAGCTAAAATTTTTCTTCCGAAGGTTCCAAAAGAACCTTTTTCACCTTTTCACTTTTAAATGAGCAGGTTATCCTTAGTTTTACCCCAAAAGATTAAATTATGCAGAGAAAACATCGGAAAAAATGGAAGAAATGCATAGAAATTCTCAAAAGTGCCTTCAGAAATGTGTTTTTTTCTAGTCACTAAAGATGAGAAAATGCAAACTGGCACAAATATTTAAATTATTTTTGCTCTAGTCAAGGGAGACAGAGGTGTAGCCACGCAATTAAACGCTGCCCTGACTTGCTCAGCAGCAACAATTTAGAAATTGAAAATGTGCTTTTTGGCACATGCAGCTGTGCAGGAGCCAGCCTTGGCTGTACGTGCAAAACAGATGATTCACTTAAAAGGGATGCTTCCCAAAAATCTGTCCCCAAAGTGGAGTGATATTCCCAAATGTCCCCAAAGAGGAGGGGTATTCCCAAATCCAGCCCTTCTGGGCAGCTGGAGAGGTTTAGGGAAGGGGAATTTGTCCCTGCGGTGTCCGAGGGACGCTTTATGTAACTGGGATAATGGACACCAGGATATCACATCCCTCTGGGGCTGCTTTTGGAGCTGGGATAAGAATTTGGGGGAGGAACAGACACAACAGGGCAGGTGGAAACGTGCCAGGCTGGGTCAAGGAGGATATTGTGTCTGAAGGAGCGAGGAATGCGGTACAATACAGAGCTTGGCAGGAGAGGGAGAAATTGTTTGGATTGAAAAAAAAGATAAAAAAAAAAAAAAAAAAGACCAAAAAGAAGGAAGATAGGAAACTATTGTAGCCCATCTGGAGGAAATCAGCAAGCAGCCAGGAATAGTGATGCAGATGGGAAAGGCTCCTGGTGGCAGAGCTCTGCTGCCTGGGATGTGGTGAGGAGGGCTGGGATGGTGCACGAGGCACAGGGCTCTCCTACCTGCTGGGTTTCACTCATTCCTTGATTTTTGAAGCTTTTTGGAAGGTTCATGACTTGCAGCCACCGTTTGTCCTGCTCTCTGCAGCTCTAGAGGCCACCAGACATCGGGCTGTCCTCCTCCTCCTCGCCCTGAGTCACCTCAGTGATCCAGATCCAGCTTGAAACAACCCCTCTGGGTTAAACCTAAAAAACAAAAGGGATTTAAATCCCCGTGAGTTCCCCAGGGTGGTTCAGAGGAGATGGAAAAGGGGAGGAGCAGCCAAGGATGGAGGAGTGGGATGATATTTCTGTGGGGCTGTGGATAGAGCTCGTTTAATCCCACTGGAAATACAACACAGCAAGAGGGACCAGCACTTTTCCAGAGGAACAGGATCCAACAGGACTCCCCTCCCTGTTCCCTCCTGGACATCTGGAGGCAATATGGGAGGGGAGGTCAGCGGCCCCACACAGGGGGGGAAAAATTTCATTTAAAAATACACCAATAACGTCCCAACATTTAAAGGGATGTAGCACAGAAGATGATATCATTTCATTAAAATGGAAATTGAAATGAATTCTGCATTTGGAGCTTCAAAGCCCTGGCCCTGCTCTGTTTTGGGGAGGAAAAAAAAGCCCCCCTGGGGTCACCTCCGTGCTGTGGTCAGGCTGGCCAGGCCTCCAGTGCTGCAGGTGCCAGAGGCTCCCACGGGTTCCTGGCTCCTCTGCTTGGACTGGGGAAAACTGGGAAGAGTTCTGGGTCCTGGAGCAAACAGAGCTGTGGAGCTGAGCAAGCCAAAGGCCACGGTCTGGGCCGGAACTGGATGGGGATGGTTGCCCAGATCCACCCCTACATCCCTGGAAGTGCCCAAGGCCAGGTTGGACAGGGCTTGGAGCAGCCTGGGACAGTGGGAGGTGTCCCTGGGATGGGATGGGATGGGATTTAAGGTCTCTTCGTACCCAAACCTCCCCTGGCCCAGCCTGAGGCCATTCCCTCTCCTCCTGTCCCTGTTCCCTGGGAGCAGATCCCAACTCCTCCCCGGCTGTCCCCTCCTGGCAGGAGCTGTGCAGAGCCAGAAATTCCCCCTGAGCCTCCTTTTCTCCAGACCCTTCCCAGCCCTCTCAGAACAGCTCCTCCTCCTCAACTTCATGCTTCTGGGAAAATCCATCCTGCAGAGACACTGGAAACGAGCACGGTCAGAAAAAGGAGCCTGGATCACCCATGGGACACCTCCTCACCCATGGGACACCTCCTGACCGAGGTGACAGTGACAATTGTCACTTCTGAATTAATCTGTCCAATATTCAGACAAATTGGTTCCATTTTCAAATGGGGGGAAAAAAAAAAAAAAAAGAGAAACGCCACAAGCTTTAAACGATGGAAATAATCTGATACAGCCGTGGGAAGGCAGCAAAGCTGCAGAGGTGCTTCCCATCAGGATCAGGTCAGGCCTTCTCCAAAAAAACCCTAGAAATTCCCAAAACACCCCAAAACCTAGAAATTCCCCAAACATCCCGGAATCTAGAAATGCCCGAAACATCCCAAAACCTAGAAATTCCCTGAACACCCCAAGACTTAGAAATTCCCCAAATACCCCAAAACCTAGAAATTCCCTGAACATCCCAAGACTTAGAAATTCCCTGAACACCCCAAGACTTAGAAATTCCCAAAACATCCCCCAAAACCTAGAAATTCCTAAAACCTAGAAATTCCCTGAACAACACAAACCCTAGAAATTCCCAAAGCATTCCAAAACCCAGAAATTCCCAAAACATCACTTGCAGGGGCTGAAAACACTCAGGTCGACCTGAGTAAATATTTTTATATCTCTATTATTATATACCATAACAAATATAATATACTATAATAAATATTATGTTGTGTTATGTTATATGTTATATTATGTTATATGTTATATTATGTTATGTTATATGTTATATTTCATTACATTATATTATATATTACATTAAATTATACTATATTATATTATACTATATTATATTACATTACATTATATTACATTAAATTATACTATATTATATTACATTATATTCTCTATTTTTATCTCTATTTTTATCCCTATTTTTATAGGGAGATGATAAAAACAGGGATAAAAAACAGGGAGAGCATCCGGAAGGAGACAGCCCAGGAAGGGAGAGGGAGCAGGAGGGAAGAGGAATTTGTGTTTGGGAACAAGGCTGGCACAAAGATCCCGGTAAAAATTGGGCAAAACCACCTGGGATGGGGGAGAAGTGGGGGTTTGGAATATTTATCCGAATAATTATTTTGGAGAAAAGCTGGATGAGGTGGAGCTTCCAAAATTTGGGGCTTGGCCTTCCTGAGCCACGAGTCATGGTCCTGGAAAGAAATAGCAGGAGAAATTAAAAAAAAATACACACAAATTAAATGAAATTGTACACACAAATTAAATGAAATTGTACACACAAATAAAACCGTACACGCAAAAAAATCACAGAGATAAAAAAATTATACACAGAAATAGAAAATTTTAGAAATCACAAAGATAAAAAAATTATACACAGAAATAGAAGATTTAAAAAATCACAGAGATAAAAAAATTATACACAGAAATAGAAAATTTAAAAAAATTATACTCAGAAATAGCAGATTTAAAAAATCACAGAGATA
>WAAG01012766.1:85329-99109 GCA_013390105.1 Tichodroma muraria | reverse complement strand
TTCTGTCATATGTCTGTCAGTCCCTTGAGGATGCCTCAGGTAATACACTGAGGAATCTTAAATGGCACTAAATGACAGTGTGGGGGGAACTGATTTTTCAGATGTTCATTGAGCGTGAAGGGAGCGTAGGTGTTTGGATCACGTCGAGACAGCTACCTTTAAGAATCTGAATCTGGTCTTGGATTCCATCCTTGGTAATAATGTTAATAACACATTGCAGATGGGAAACAGGCACGAAGAAATTAAAACAGGAAATACAAAGAAATGTTATGGTCTGATTTTTCAGAAAATACAACAACCTGTATTTCAAAGCACATCAGAAAATTGCAGAACCTTTTAGATTAGGAGGTACTCTAGCCCATCCTCTTGCTCCAGCTTCATCTAAGCTCAGTGTTGGGTCCAAGTACTCCAGGCAGGCCTTGTCCAAACTGGAGCAAATTCTCTGGACACTTTTGGCAGTGAGTTTTCACTTAGTTCCAGCAGTTATATTTTGCTGCCATTCGTGATGGTTTCCTCTCCATGCTTTGTCTTCTCTTAGGTGGGAAGACTGCAATGAGATTTCCCTCTGCCACCACTAACCTTTTCTTCCCAATCTGTACAGACTCTGTTCCCTTCTGTTCTTCTCATCCACTGCATTCTGGGGCCCTGTGACAGTCTTACTGGAGAGACATCAGTTTGTCATTAGGGACACTGGCACTGGGGAGTCTAAAATTGGGCCTATTCTTCCGTCATCACTGCATGGAGGGAGACACTGCTGGCTTGTTCTGTTTCCTGCCAGAACCACCATGACTTTTTTCCTCTGACGTGCTCCAATTGGGCTCCTGTGGATAAACAGCAAATCCCAGTGCAGGATTTTATTCAGTGGAGTTTTGGGTGGTTCTTGTCAATTGTTTTCATGTCAGTCAATCTTCCATCTTACTCCAGTGCCTCTGACGAGAAGCCCTGCTCTCCACAATATCCACTGTTCCTTCTAAACTGGTGTGAACTGGCTGAGGCTGGTTTTTAATCCACCACTCAGGTTGTGACGGAACAGCAACAGTTCCACTCCTGACCTTTTAGGATCCCTTGTCACAGTGAACCTCTGGATGTGTGATGAGGCAGACTGCTTGGAACTACAGACCTCTGTTATTTGTGTCCAGCAGACCAGCCAGTTACTTCACCTTATCTGCTTACTCAGTCCAAATCCTCTAAATTATGCTGCAAAGGCAACAGAAAACCATACTGAGTTGTGTTTGAAGTAAAGCTTTGATTGGTAGATCCACCATGAGTACCAAACCTATGACTTCAGCTATCTTCCAACCGAAAGAGAGCTCTACCCAGCTCGTGGTTGTTTTAGAGGACAGTCTGTTGCAGATGCTTAGCATGGTGCCTCCATGGAGATCCAGCCATGGTTTAACGACCTGGATCCCACTGGCACATCCCTGAATGCTCCTGGTTGGGTGGGAAGGCTGTTCTTATCCCTTGCAGAATTTTTTTCTTGGCTGTCAACTCCTTAAACTGCCTTTTGCTGAACACATTTTGCTCCCTTTGTGAGCATGGGATGCCCTCCCTGATCTTTCTTTCTTGACTGGGCTCCACCCTGGGCAGCTGCAGCCTGGACCAAGCTCTCCAGAAACTTTGGTTCCATCTGTGTACCTGCGTGCTGCTTCTGACCCCTTTTCTGGTGTGAATCATGGAAACACTATGACCTCTCATAGAAATTATTTTAAATTTCTTTAAAAACAGTTTAAAATTGTTTTCACCAATGCAGTTCTTGAATGTGTTTTTAATTTAAGCTGAACCGTAGGAAAAGGTTGAGTTGAAGGCAAGTATGTGGCATAGAAGGCTTAGTGAAGAAACACTTAGTAATAGGATAAACTTTCAAACAAATGAACAGAAATACTTCTAAAATTATTTTTGAGCAATTTTAATGTCAGCACTGCAGCCCAACTATTTTAGCCAAGCTAATAAAATATGTTTATAAAACAGTGTACACTTACTTTACGATGTGAGAGCAATGCCAAGTGTGAGGACTTCCCGTTTCACAAAGTCGCGGTTTCCCTGTTATGTGTAGAAATAAACTGCTTTCAGTGATGGCTGTGAAATGCAATGATTACAATGGGAAAGCAGGCATGGTTGCAAAGATAGCATTGAACTGAAATGGTGACTTGTAATGCTTGTAATGAGAGTTTTGATTATTAATCAGCAGATGAATTCTTTCTTATTAGATGTTACTAGAAATAGTCCTATTTACTAAAAAACTTCTTCACAGTGGTATGTGTCAGCACCCTCCTAAGCTTCTGATACCTGGTATGAGCATCTCCATGGAGTACAGGCTTGGTATTAGCCCCATGAGGTGGGAGGGGCCAAGCTCTGCCTGGCTGTGGGAGCCAGAGTGCATCAAGGAGAAGTTTATTTGCAACCTAGTCTGGATTAGGTATTTTTTTACACTTGCTGGCATTATGTTTTGCCAGTCAGATGGTGTAGTGCATGTTCACCTGATGTCATGTGTCTAGAAATTGTCTGTTGTGTCCAATCCCTTGAGCTTCCTCTGTAACAGGCTCTTCTGGGGATGGTTTGCCCTCTGGAAATGGCTCTCTCTCTGCTCTGAATACACAGCACAGTGAGTCTATCAGACCAGGTTGCACCAGACACCAAACTTTTAGATATGTAAGAATAGTTGTAGAGAAGTTGTACCCTTAAATAAAATATAAGCTGACTTCCAGGACTATGGGAAATGACACCAGTTTTGTTGCTTAACATCTGCCTTTTTCATTCAGAAGCCAGACCCAGAAACCATATGATTTCTGCTTGTAGGCTCTGTGATCTGCAGCTTTAGTTAATCTCAATTTATTTAGCTGTGGCCAAATCACATCAATTGGGTAAAATATACCTCCTCCATGGAGCTGAGCCCTGCTGTGGAGGCAAGATGGGCAGTACATGCTGTGGAGCTGATGTGCTGGCAAAATGATGGGAGTGCCTGGAATATCATCCAGGAATTTCCTAACCATCTGGATACATCAAGAGAGATTTAGGGATGATGCGTATTGATCAGTCAGCCCTGAGTGATCGAGGGTCAAATGTGTCTCCCACCATGTCCAGGTTTGGTGAACATACCTGTTATGCTGTCATCTGATGTGAATGAACTTCACCTCTTCTTGTTCACTGTATTTCTTCTTGCCACTTTTAGGTGCATTATATGGTCTTTGTTTTATTGTCAGTCTTGGCAAAACATGACTAGTTTTACATTACTGAGATTATAGAAAAAGAAAAATACGATTTCTCTGTCCTTCTCTTTCACCCAGAATCATGTCTGAATTTTGTGAGGTCAAAAAAAGAGCTTTTATTCCTGAAGATTTCAAGATAAGGTCTTGCATTTTCTTCCATAGCAGATTTCAGGTTAAGACACTAATTTAAATGCATTTGAAATCAAAGTATGTTATTTCCTTTTAATTTGAAAGGAAGATGGATTTAAAAGAGAAGCTTATAGGACTGCTTGGATATGTTCTGTAAATTGTTTGTATAAATTATATGAGAATAAATAGCAGAGAGCTTTAACTCTTCCCTTCTAATTTTCCATGGATTTGAACTTGTTTATTCAGAAGTTAGAGAGTATCATTTGTGGCATTTACATTATACTGAAAATCATCTGCTCTCCATTTTCATTATTTTTCATGCTGTGAGGTTCCTCAGTTCCTTTATTTCCATGGAGTTGGACAGTCAGGGCAGATGGAGAGTCTTAGAATCCTTTATCCTGGAGTGTTCCCCGTTTTCTTTCTCTACCCTTCATTTTTACAGCTTGCCGTATTTTGTCCATCTGGTATTTATAGCAGTTTTAGCAATTTCAAATTTCTTTCCCTCTTACATTCCCTCAGAAAGTAAAATGAAGTAAAGAGGAGCGCAGATGCCACAGCTTGCAGCTTTAGAATCACAGAATCCGGGAATGGTTTGGGTTGGAAGGGAGCTGAAAGATCCTCTAGTTCCACCCCGTCTGCTGTGGGCTGGGATGCCATTCACTAGATCAGGTTGCTCAGGGCCCCATCCAGCCTGGCCTTGAGCACTCCAAGGATGGGGCATCCACAGCTTCTCTGTGCAACCTGTTCCAGTTCTTCACCACCCTTACAGTAAAGAATTTCTTCATAGTACCTAATCTAAACCTGCCCTTTCTCCATTGAAAGCAGTTTCCCCTTGTCCTTGCACTACATGCCCTTGTGAGAAATCTTTCTCCAGCTCTTTTGTAGTCTCTTTAGGTACTGGAAGGTTGTTAGAATTTCTCCCTGGAGCCTTCTCCAGGCTGAGCAACCCCAGCTTTTTCAGCTTGTCTTCATAGGAGAGGTGATTCAGTCCCCTAAACATCTTCATGGCCCTCATCTGGGCTGCTGCAACAGGTCTGTGTCCTTCTTGTGCTGAGGACTCAAGAGCTGGACACAGCCTTGCAGGTGGGGTCCCATGAGAGCAGAGCAGAGGGGCAGAATCCCCTCCCTCACCCTGCTGCCCACACCTCTTTGGATGCAGCCCAGGATGAGGTTGGATTTCTGGGCTGTGAGCACACACCGTTGACTCACATCCAGCTGTTCATCCATAAGAGCCCCCCAAGTCCTTTACCACAGGGCTGCTCTCAATGAGTTCTTCTTGCAGTCTGTGCTCATGTCTGGGATTGGCCACCCCAGGTCTGCAGCTCCGTGCACTTAGATTTACTGCACTTCCCGAGATTCAAGGGAGGTGCTTGGATTTATGGAGGTCTCCTCCTCATACACCATGTACTAGTCTTGTGTCACAGGATTACTTTTGGCAGAATTTCCAAAGAGAAATTTAAAGAAATTTGTAAGGGTTTATGACATTGTTGGTGGAAATAGACTTATTAATTTGTAGCCCTGGGCTGATAACATTGCTGTCTGATGTCAGCTTGATAAATTGAAAAAAGTAATTTGATGGTATCCTGTATTTTAAACCAGATTTTTGAAAGCCGTGAAGATTTATCATTATTAATGTTAGGAATTTTGGAAAGGATATTACATCTTGTGCTTCAGAGTTTCATCCAGTTTCTGAATTATCTTCTGTTGTGGCCTTGAGTTACTTCAATAATAACCTAAACATCAAATGAGATTGAAGTCTGGATGGCTCATAACCCCATTTGTCTCTGCCATAACCTACTTGTGCTTCCTAGGCTCTGGGTTAGACCAATGTCTGACTTCTGCTGTCCAGACACAGTAATTCAAAAGAGGAGATTATTCCATCTGTTTCTTTAGGGAGCCACTGATATATGATCCTTGAGGAAGGTCAGTAAACTGGAAATATTTTGGGTCTGGTCCTGTTTAGATGGAAACATAGTTTTTTTTTCAGTTCTTATTTTTCGTTTTGTGTTTACATGCCTTTGGGTTTTATCTTAATGGTTGAAGATTTAAGTATATGAAACTGTGCGGCCACTGAAAAATGACAATTCTTGACTCAGTAATTAAAAGTCCAGAGTCTATTCCCAGTGTTCCATCCAGCAGGATGTGTTGCCCATGTTAGTAGGTGTCAGTGCCGAGGGTTTGGTGAGTTTCCACTGGCACTGCCTGCGTGTGACCGAGGCATGGATGTGACTGCTGGAGTTTCACCTTCTCAGCTGAGTTAGTAGCCGTGTGAGCAGAGAAGCATCAGAAGCAATTCCACTGTAAGGGAATAAAACCTAGTGGTTTTGCTTTAGATTACTCCATAAATTTCATTCTGTTTCCAAGAGAAAGTAGCACTGTCCATTAAGGTAAACAATTTCACAGTCCATTTGGCATCATATAAAGAAGGGCTGAGTTCGGAGATAACTCTGGTACACCCTGTAAGACAAGGGAGGGAGCTCTGGTAGGTTTTATTATTATTTTTTCCCTTTAAAGTTTCTGGAAGTGGAATACCAAGCAACTAACAAGAATATTGGTGGTCTACATTTACTTTTGCTCCAAATATGTAGGGACTAGGGTCTATAGATGTGTTGTCTTGGTAGGAATTATTTAATCCATCAGTATCTTCTATAGTTTGAAGGTTCTTCTTTCTTGAATTGATCCAAAAAGCCCAATCTGAACATTTTCACAAATTAATGATCCAGTAAATCTAGGTCAAGATTGTCAACTAATTCAGTTCAGTGTTTAAAGTGTAGTTAGCATTAGATTTTAGGCTGATTTTAAGCTTTTACAGTGAACTGAGAAGCAGAGTTTCTCAAAGTAAAAAATTCTTATAATTGTTAATGGTTTTAACTTCCCAATTCTAAATTAATTTTATTAGTTGTAGTTTTAGGACACAAAAAAAAAAGAAGGAAAGGAAGAGAGAAAGAAACAAGGAAGTTGTGAGAAAGAAACAAGTTGTGTCCAGTTGCACAACAGTTTTGGAGTAAAATCTCAAACTTTTATTTCCAGTTTCTTCACTGAAGATAGCTTCCTGTGAGTAAATGGAGGGCAAGTAGCTGCCATACTGAGAGGAGAGTCTTTGACTGTTTCACATTGTCATCTCTTAGGTTTGCAAAAACAATATTCTTGGAATTTTAATGCTAGAAGTTAAAAAGTTGTGTTTTGGAGACATGCATAGACAGCTGCTTTCTTCAGGAATTATAACTGAAATGAAATGATTATCTTACAATAGACTTCCTAATCTTTATACAGTGAAAATAAGATGACTTTCATCCCTGCTGTTCAGGTTCTAATGCAAAATGCCTGCCCTTTTTTATACTTTTTAATCAGAGTGTTAGTCAAAGAGTAACTGTCATTAGTGAAGTACTGTATTTAGGGTTGTTAATAGAGATAAATGATTTTTTTTTCTTCCTCATTCAAGTTGGGTGTGAAGCACCTATTTTGAATGCTGTATTAGTCATAGCCAAAAATAAGCTGTCATATCCCGCTCCTTCTCCTCCCATGTCTTCTGGAGAGCTCTTCTCTTGCTCCTTATCTCAGGAGACTCATGGGTTTCATGTTTCTGTGATAGACCCGTGCTGCAGCTCTGCTGCCTGGTGGCATGCTGCAGTTCAGTCTTTAGCAAATATCTGTCCCTCATATGAGAAAAAAAAGAAAGTAGATTTCCTTACTTTCCATCCCAAACTGCCTATGCCTGCTGGGTTACACCATGCTTGACAGAGGCCAGGGGATGCCTCCCAGCCATCTGTGTGTTGGCTGCATCCCTCTGAAGTGCCTGGTTGAATCATGCCAGTGGTCACCTGGCAGTGGGGACTGGCCGGTGCTCTTGGGCGCTGACATCTGGATCCCGCTGTGAGAAAGCAGAGCCCCAGGGTGCTGCTCCTGCAGTCCTGCTCCTGGCGTGCCAAGGGAGATTTACTGACCTGACCTTTTAGCTACAGGGTAGGTGATACGCAGCAAGAGTGGCCAGAGGTCTTCCAGCAAGCTCTGGGTTTAGAAGGGACAATTTGTAGGCTTGCCAACAAAGTAACTTAGAAAAAGGTATGCATCTAGGACGAAGGAAAAAAGGGAGGTGTAAATGAAGGAATGCAGCAGCTTGTATCAATTGTATTGGGATTTGGCATTGGGTTTAAGACCATAGAAGTCTTTTCTCAAGTCATAAGGTTTGGGGGTTTTTATGGCACATTTTTCCAAATTAGTATTTAATTATAACCAGGAGGAAGGAAGTAATCCTCTGGTACTTTGCACTTCTGGAGGCTGTAATAGAGCCACCTCTGGGGAAACAGTGCTGTATTTTACTTCGCGTTGTATTTTCTACTGTTTAGTCTGCTTTAGTTCTAAAACACTTCCTTGTTGTGGATGTCACAGCACTTTCCTTGAGATGTATTCAGATAATAGTTGCAGGCCAGATGCAGAATAGAGTGGTCTTTTTGAAATGTCTCAGGAATAATAAAAGGCATCTTCATGTTGCTGAATTGCTACACCTTGAGGCATCTAATTTCACTCTGTACCTTTGGAACTGACATGGATATCATGATTTTGCTTCCTCAGAGCATGTGAAACCTGGGAAACTTCAGCGGAATTTTTTTGTGGTTTTGGTTTTAATTCTCCCCCCCTTCCCCACTCAGGAATTACTTTGCAGTTGGAGAATTTCAGTTTGCTTTGTTTAATGTGAGGGGCTGCATGTTAATGGGTCAGAGAAAATTTGGCCTCTTGAAGTGTCTGTTTTTTACCGGGGAGAAATGCAAGGAGCATGACATAATTATATTTATTCTTCACATGGGAAGAATTTATTCTTCCACACCTTTTGTGTTGCTTATAAAGTACCAGTCCCAAAGTGGTTGTCATTCCCCAAACTGCTCATATTTAACACATATTGGCTTGCAAATCCCTCAGAAATAACTTGTATTCAGTGCAGGAGTTAGTGGGAAATGAGACTAACTGGGACATCCAGAAGATGCTGGCCTGGCCTCTCCCAGCAACCTTGAAGGATTTATTTGCAGCTTGCCTGTCCCTGCAGCTACAAGGTCTGGTTTTATGAATGATTTCAAACACCTCTCAGGGGACAGCAATAGGACTAGGATTCAGCACCATCTCTCCTTTTTAGTACTGTTGGAGGACATATATGATAAAAAAGACAGAAGAAACAGTCACAAATTTTATGTAAAAGTGGAGCTTTTGTCAGAAATCAAAGTTTCTCACAAAGGGCAGTAGAGGGACAGGCGCTGATCTCTTTTCTGTGCTGACTAGTGATAGGACTCGAGGGATTGGCATGAAGCTGTTTTGGGCAAGGTTTGGGTTGGGTATTAGAAAGTACTTCTTCATCCAGAGGATGTTTGGGCACTGGAACAGGATGCCTAGGGAAGTGGTCACAGTGTCAAGCCTGAGAGAGTTCAAGAAGAATTTGAACAATATTCTCAGGCACAGGGTGTGATTCTTTGGGCTGTCCAGAAGCTGGGCTTGGTGGTCATAGTAGATCCTTCCCAACTCAGGATATGACTCTGTTCTATGATTCTAAAGTTCTTTGGAGATGTTCTACAGAATGCCAGCCGTTTCTTCAGACACATGGCCAGAGCGAGGCAGGATTCTTCTCCCCTGACTTTAGCCATCTGGAAGTTAGGTGGGTATTTTTAGGTAGTCATCCAAGCTCTTGCCATGAAAGCAATAGAGAGAACCCTCTGTATGACACAGTGCCACCTCTCCCAAGTGGAATACCTGAGATGGTTGGTGGGTTGGTTGGTTGGATGGTTTAGAGATGCAGTTGTGGGCAAGTAGCATATCTTTCTTGGAAGAGAATTTGTCTTTGAATTTATTTATCTGAATAATCTGGTTGGTGAGCAAGAAAGGTCAGTTCTAGTTCATCTTCCTTCACAAAACAGGGCATTAGGAAAACTTCATTGTTTTCAGATAAAGGTAATCAATGCTAGTAGGACATTATTTCAAGGAGTGCAAGATGATTATTAGTTCAGTTGGAATGCTATTCCTTTCCATGCAAACTCTGAAACAATCACTGAAGGGGACTCCAACAACTGTTCCTTTGAGTTGAGGTCATCATCCGTGTCCCCCCCTCACTCCCATGCGCTGGATCCAGATGACTTCAATAGTTTGCCCATAGTGTTTGCTCCTGCAATGAAATCCTGTCTATATGTTGAGACTTAAAATAAACTAATGGATTCAGTTTTATACACAAGCTCATTGATTTAATAAATAGATATTATTAAGTGTATAAAGGTTGAAGTTAGATAAAGACACCGGCTAATTAATCATGCAGACTGCATATTTGTCCCTGAGCTATATTTGGCTACTGCTTAGCAAGTAAAGGGTGAGTAGATCTGTGCTTGATTACATCTGTGTTGGCAGGGGAGTGAAAGCAGGTTTGTATTTACTTTTAGGGACAAAAGCAGTATTCCTTTGACATGCGAGTTGTATACTCCTTTACTGCTTACATCCCTGTTTGGAATAATTTACACCCAGCTTGCAATTTACCCCATTGCTCTAAGCGCCTTGCAGGATTTGGCCCCGGCAGATTAACATGCATTTACAAATCCAGCTGGCTGTTTGGAAGCTCCCAAAGGAGTACTTGATTGCCAATTACACTGTTTTTCCTTTCTATCAAATTGCCAAGAAACAGTAACTCAATGGATTTAAAATTATTTCTACCCCACGCAGTCTCTAAGCCTTGGAAGCAGGTTATTTTGCTCAGTTACATGGTGGTATTTTACCCCATTGAATTGTGGTTTTAGGATTGCTCATCATGTGAGCAATGGAGCCCTGTTGGACTCCAGTTAATAACTTGTTTGTGCAACATTAACTGTGTTTTCTATCAGATAATTCTGCCTTCCTGTTAGGAAACAATGTCTCATAGTAAAAGCAAACACAGCTTGTGTCTAAGTTTGGGCAGGTAGATTTCAAACCAGTGATATGCATTTATTATTTTGTTTAAATAAAATACAAAGAAAGGTATCACAGTCATAAAGGAATCAAGTTGCCTGTCACTAGGAGAACAAACCATGTCTTTGCTTATTCTTTCCAAGCAATTGTGTTAAAAGATTAATAAGGCAGAGAATGCAAGCATTCAGGCTTAAGTGGTTTCAGGGTGAAGGCTGCCTGTGGTGCCCTTCCTCTCTTGTGCCCTGTGGTATCCCCTGGTTTGAATTTAAAGAATCGAGAAGTCACTTTTACTGCAAGCTGATTACCTTATTCTGTTCCCTTCTTGAGTGGTGCTTGGACCTTAAATGACTGTTCAACTTCTTTCTCTTCCATAGCCCACCTTAATTTGTAGAGTAGCATTTTAGTAAAGAGTGATTAACCGAAAAGGCATCTTTCTGTAGAGGATTTTCGGTGTCTGACTTGTCTGAACACATACCCCTAGAAGGCACCAGATATGTGCTGGAAAAAGCTGATGCCAGCTGGATCTACTGAGGACCATTACACCTGGAGATGCCAGGGTAGGTGGAGGTGTGGTGTGTGCACGTAGAAGCTGCCCTTGACGCCTTTTTTTCAGAATACGTCTCTGACAAAAGGGTTGGGATGCAGTTGCCCATGGAGCCTTCAGCCGAGCTTCTGTTCTCCTTAACCCCCTTTTGTCCTCCCTGCCTGCCTTCCAGCTCATGCTGCAGGTGGCATGAGCACCCCCCTCATGATCAAGAAGCCCTTGCAGCTCTGTGGTCCTGACTTAGCTGACAGCAGCTTCACTGCCTGCAGACGAGGAGACAGTGAGGAGAAGAGCTTGGGCTGCTCCTGGATGCACACAATAGCGATTGTAGTTTCGGCATGTAACTTCCTCGGCTGGGAAAGATAAATGTAAAATACCCTTGTGTGGTAGTGATAAATGGCAAACCCATTTAGTAACAGACTGTCTAGCATCAGCTGTCATTAGACATGCATGTGACACACTCTTCCATTGGATTTTGCAGTTGTTTTCTTTAAAATACTGAGGTGTAGGAATTTTCTCATTATAGGCTTTGGATGAGAGTTTATTAGGCACAGGCTTTTTCTGCCTATCCTTGGTATAGCTTTTTCCATGCTCCTCCCTTCCTACCTTGGGAGTCTGCAGAGAGCACTGACAAGCACAGTGTTGCACTGACCTCTGGGACAAACAGGTTGCAAAGCCTGGTACAGCCAGTAACAGCAATAGGATGTGACATCCTATGATAGGGAATGGATCACATCCACTGTGGATGGATCCTGGTTTACAGGAACATTGCTCAGATGACCTCTGACCTTGTAGGAAATGAGCAGCAACTGTTTGTCAGTGACAGTTTTTTGAAGGCTTATAATTCGGGAGAGAAAATGGGCAGCATTTAACAGAGAGAAGAAATAAAATACTGGGACTTGAAGGCTTCTCCCATGCCAATTCAAAGTCTGTCTTGCAAATGACATGGACAGTAGGAATCTTCAGACAGCTCTGATTTATTACGATTCATAAAAAAAGGAATTGTTCTGTCTTCAGTAATTTTCACAGGTACTCACCATGGTGCAGGCAATCTGGCCTGAAAAACCTCAGGTAGTTGCAGGTTATGGTCTGGATGAGTAGCGAGTAAGCCGTCAAAACCAGCGTTTGTGGAGGGGGCCTCTTCAGGCAGCCATAACAGCAGGTGTTGGTACCAGCAGCTAACACGTGCGGGTTTGTTCACGCACCTGCAGAGCACACCCAGTTATTTCCGTGTAGCACTTCATGCAGCTGGCAATCAACAAGATGCTTTCTAGTGTGCAGTGCTGTGAATGAAGATCAGAGTACCAGCTTGGTTTTGGATAGCTGTTATACTGGAATACTCTAAGCTCTCAGATAGTTAATGTCTATTCAGGAAGCAGTGTAGAAAAGCAAGACATAGGTGTCCACAGTGTGTTGGGTAGAGCCAGTTCACTCCCTGTTGCAGAGCGTTGCTCAGGCTCACCCAGCCACCAATTTGTGTTGAAGAATAAAACCATTTCAGTGATGTGCAGACTTCTTTATACAAGCAATTTGTAAAGCCTTTGGAAATAGTATTAAATAAACAAGACATTATTGTACAGTTGACCAGCTAAGTTGAACTTTAGAGAGCAATCCTGCTTACTAAGCATATTATCAGGAGGAATACACTAGTCTAGACAGTTTTTGTGATTTTTAACTTTGGTATGCAGTTACTCTGAAATAACAGCCTTTGAAAGGAAAATTGTCTGAAATGGCAAGTTCTCCACTGCAAGCTATTAAGTACATTCTGGGAGAGAAAACATTAAGCACTAAAGGGCTCTTCAACCTAGTGGAGAAAGAGCACACAAAGGGGTGTCTGAAAGCTGGGGCAGACAAATTTGCACAGAAAGTGAGACACATTTTTAACAGAGTTACAATCCACTGGAACAAAGTATCCTTGGAAATGTTAGAATTTTCTTTCTGTTCTCAAATTAAGTGTTGTTTTAGCCCAACAAAACTGATCTTAAATGAAACAGAAAGTACTGGGATCTGTGGGGGAGTAGCTGGGAGGTGTTTGTTTACCTGTAATGTAAAGATCAAGTTACATTTGATGGAGTTTTCTGAAGCTGGGTTGAGAATTTAGCGGCAAGTGCTTGTTCATACTTCTTTCCAAGGTATCTGCCATGTCTCTTCCCTTGATTTCTAGCTAACTTGTACGTGCATGTTGATACACAGACACACTTGGTTTTTTTGGTTGTTTGGGTTTTTTTTTGTTGTTTTGTTTTGTTTTGTTTTGTTTTGTTTTGTTTTGACACAATTCAGTTGACCTGGAGCCTCGCAGTGTCTGAGCATAGCAGGCATAAGTGTGATGGTTTCTGAAAGGAAGGAAATGACTGCTTCCCTGTAATGCAGATACCTCAGGCATCTCTCAGTGTCCTTATCATGCACTCTGTATCAGCCTGTGGCCTGAAACAGCTTCTTTTGCTTGTTGATTAATTGGCTGTGAGATGTGGAAACCAACCTGAGCCAGTTCCAAGGAGACCCATATTAATCACACCATCATGCAAACCATATATGGCAAACTGAGTAAGCAGCTGCTTTCAAAATCTTTGGGAGACTTTAAAGCATAGGGACAAGAGCCATACTTACATACTTTTGATAGCTAAATAAAGCCTAAGTTCTAAGCGTGGCGCTTGAGCAGACAAATGAAACGGAGCATCTGGATTCCCTTAATGTATCCCTCCAAAAAAGAGGAGGAAAAATGTTTATGACTAAAGAATGAATGAATGATCATAGAATCCATATGCTGAGCAGGGAGCCTTGTTGGGGGACTGAGAAAGAAACTCTTGGGAGCTACCTCTAGGTTTAAGTAATACCAGGGAGCAGGCTTTTGGGATCACTAGCATTTTTCTGACTGCCAGTTTAAGCTCAGTTTACACAGAAAGTCAAGATCTTGTTGCCTCTGCCTTTATCTTTTAGGTGACACACAGTTTCATGTACAAAGAGAATCATAGAATGGTTTGGATTGGAA
>WAAG01012766.1:55110-85276 GCA_013390105.1 Tichodroma muraria | reverse complement strand
GCAACTCTCTCAGCCTGTCTTCATAGGAGAGGTGTCCAGCCCAATTATCATCTTCATGGCCACCTCTGGCCTCATTCCAACAGGTACATATTCTTTTTATGTTGGGAGCCACAGAGCTGGACACAGCACTGCAGATGGGGTCTCACTGGAGGGGAAGAAAGGTGCAGAATCACCAGCCCAGGACACACTTGGCTTTGTGGAATGTGAGGGCTCATTGCTGGGTCATGTTGAGTTGCTCATCCACCAGCATGCCCAGGTCCTTGTCCTCAAGGCTGCTTGGCCTTGTTGAACTTGATGAAGTTCATATGGGCCCACCTCTCCAGCATGACCAAACCCCTCTGGATAGCAAAGATATGTTGAGCAGCAGTGTTATTTCAGGAGCCCCTTCCCATTCTGTGGTCATGGGGGAGTCAGGGCTGTGGAGAATGTAATTACATGTGTTGGTCTAATTGTAGCTCAAGTCTAAAGGCATGGGTCCAAGTGACTGCAAAGAGCCTGGGCATGCTGAGATCTGGCACTGCTGAGTGTTTGTGACTTGGACTTTGCAAGGTGCACAGTACTGCACAACAAAGAAATTATATGCAATAAAAATATGCTTCATTATTAATTATTTAAATGCAATTAAATGATGCTTAATAGACTGTGTAAGCTCACGCCCACACTTAACTCTGCTGTGAGTCTCCATAATGCACCAATACACCAGCCTTTATGGAAAGGCAAATCCACTCATTAAGCAGGTGTTTCCTCGCTCACTCTGCTCTGTTTTTTTTTCACTAACGTTTTGCCCAGGGGGGAACCTGATTATTCGCTTGCAATTAGAGGAAATCAACCAGTTGGTAGTGGGTTGGTGTGGGAACACTTTTTACCGGCCTTGAAAGTTTTTTCAGTTCCATCAGTGAATTAAGCTCTGGGAAGAATTATTCAGAAACCTATGCTTTAGGAAGCAATGGGGCTCTCTGTTCCAGGACCGTTTGTTTTCTTTAGGATTTCTTACTTCCCCTTACTCTGTCTTGTTGCTTTTCTTCTTCCCACCTGTCCCATTCCCTCATTGTTTCATATTTTTATCTTTCATTCTTTCTGCATACCTGTGTCATGTTCCTCCTTCACACTTTTGTCAGTCATTACTTGCTTCCTATTTCTCATTCAGTCCACTGCTGCCCTGGTTAGCTCCCTCTTCTCTCCTTTATGTTTTTTGTGTTTTTTTTTTTCCCACCCTCCCATATCTCCCAAGCATTACATAATGAGGAACAGATTGGATTCCTTACTGGGCTCATCAGAAGAGCACCATGTTCATGCCAGGTTGAGCTGATATGATATGATACTACAGACAGGAGTTGGAAATAAGTGAACGTGGTTATTGTGGCACGTTGAGATTCTTGGCTCTGCCCCAAGGGATTTAAAAAAAAAAAAAAAGGAAGAAAATTGAGGCGGGGAGTGAGAAACCAGCTGAATAGTCTGTTGCAGCTCACTTAGAGGAGAAAAAAACATGCAGAGCATCAACTATATTTTTGAGGGCTGGTCTTATAGTGGCTTCATCAATCATGCTACTTTATACTGTTGGATTTACACAATAAAAATAATGTGCTTTCTGCATTTCTCCTTGTTTAGAAGGTCTCCCAGCACCACTGGGAACAGGAATCTTGAGGTCTCCATAAATTGCTTGCAAGACCAGTGTTGGGATCCTGTCTGGGTATCACACAGAGTTGATATGTGATATTTCAGTTGGCTGCATGCTGTATATGGATGGTATTTTCAGTTTAGAGGAAGTCTGAGATCTGACAGTCCTGTAGCAGTGCAGTATAAACAGTTATTTTTATTGAGGGAGAAATGATAACCTGCCAAGTCCTTCTGCAAATGAAGAAAGCTGGAGCATGATCCAGACTTAACAACACTTTTAGGTAACCTGGTACCCACAGACAGTATTTGTTCATGGTCTTTCTTTTGTTTTTTTTTTTTTAACTTTTCTTGGTTATTAAGAGTAAACAGACAATCTAGGAGTAAACAACCTATGCCAGAATAGGGTTTTTAGTTTTGTTATCTGATATTTCTGGATTTGCCTCAAAAATACATATTTTCTTCTCAAAAATGAGATCTGTTCAACAGAGTATTAGTACTTCTGCCTTAAGAAGAGATCTCAGTGCTCAGTTTTCTTCTACCATGTCCTTGTAAGCACTAGATAGAGCTGTGGTGCTGAAGGAGCGTGGACCAAGGTGAGAGGGACGTAACCTCACTGTGTGCCTGCGTCTGTCCAGCTGTCTGTGTGCTGTGTGTGTCCTGCGTGTACATTATTATACCCGAGGATCTGGTGATCCTTAGCTTCTGAAAGTGAGAGCAGCATAAAGGAAACAGTGTTGCACAAGAACTGGACAGAAACTGAGCCTCACACATAGGACCTGAGGAACCCATTTTTGCTAGTCAGCTTTCAGTGTGCTTGATGGACAGTTATTTATAACTCTGTTTCAACTTACAAACATCACGGCTTTATTTTCTGTTTATACCTTCCAGTGATTTTAAAGTAAGTGCTGCCCTGGCAAGGCTGGTCAGGACTGAACAAACTAACTAGCTAAACAAACTGCCCACCTTTGACTCTGGACTTCTGCACTCCTCTCCTAAATTGGAATACTGTTCCAGTCTGAAGTCCTTCAGCCTACACATGGGGAAGGAAGGCAGTCACGTGTTCTCCAAATAAATAAGGCAGTTTCCAGTTCAGCTGGCTAACACATCCCTGCCTTCTGTGATGACATGCCTGTGGCAGGCCTCTTTGATGCTTCTATTCATTTCACAGTTCATGGGCATGGTGGAGAGCATCTGTGGGCTGATTGGGGTAGATTGACATGATGGAGCAGTGCTCAGCACCTGGGACTGCACTCTGCGAGTCACCTTTAGCCTCCTGCTCATGGGACTGTGGGTTCTCTGGGAAGGATGAGGTGCCACAGGGTGGGGGCATCAAGCCCCTTTTCTTACCTGAAAATGATACACTGGAGGATTTTCAGCAAATCTGTAGGTTCAGATTCCCTGACAAGTATATAGGCAGTTCCTCCTGATCTTGGTCGCAGTTTGGTATGGAGTATTTTCACAGATTTGTGCTTCTCTCTATGAGCAGGGATAAAAGCATTCATTTACAGAAGTGATGCTGGCAGTAAATACATTAGCTTTCATAAGGTCCTCTAGTACCAGGGAGATGAGGGCCCTCTCAGGACAAGAGTACTCTTGAGGCTTGATGATGTTTCCATTGTAGTCAATTGGCTGGGACAATGAAACATCAGCTTCCCTGGGGAATACTCGTGCTAATTCAGCCTTTCTCCTGGATATACTTTGTCATAACTGTAGGGGTTGATGAGCTCTGATCCTAGGTACAGCAGTGCAGAGTTAATGTGCTTTTTGTAGTAAGTATTCAACTATTGAGGCTCCAGTCTGCCTTCACTCCCACACATGAGTGACAGGCTTGGCCACACTGCCCAAATGGGATTCTCTGCTTCTAAAATCAGGGTTTGGACATCCTCCTACTCAGGATGACATTGCTTTGCCAGTGAGGTAGGGGAAGGCATCCACAGTTCTCAAGGTTTTAAAAGACTTACTAATGCCACTGGTTAGGATTTCTGAAGAAAATGTTAAACAGGGCTTTCACTATGAGTATGTTTTGTTTGACTCATCATCCTGGGAAAAACAGTTTAAGTGCTTAAGAACTTGCCAGTTATCCTGCTCTAAGATGCACTGGAGGAAGTGAGAAAGAAATCAAAAGAGACTTCAATACTGAACCTGCTGAAGTTCAACAAGCCCATGCTAAGGCTGCTTTGTTCTGTAACAGATGATATTAAATGGATCACTGATCACTTAGCAGAAAATTAATATTGGCGTTCTAGGGTTTTTCTTGAAAAAAAGGGAGAACTAAAACTAGCATACAAAGAAATTGCACCATCACCAAACTAGTTTTTTCTGTGAAGCATGACATTCATTACATGGATAAACAAGCAAACCTTAAAGGATGAACTATTTGTCTTCTCACATGAATATTAAAGAGTGAAATCACTCTTGCTCCAGATGAGATAGTAATATGTTTCTTTTCTTGAGGAATAAAGCATTGTCTTTGCTGTCTCAAAGAGGAATGCTCACATGAATCTTTCCTCCATAAAATGCCACTTCTTTGGGCAATGTATCAAATGATGGTCTTATTCCACATGCTTCAAAGGAGTACAGTTTTCTAAGAATCTGTTTTTCACATTCCAAGGGATATTTTAGATCTAATCTCTGCCTTGTGATGATATGGCTATTTATATTTCTCTAAACACCAAAAGCAAGTAGACATCTTAAGAAAAATAAGTGAGACCCTTTCCTCCCCCACAACCCCCTCAATTTGTACATTGTCTATAAGAAAATATTAGTCTGGTCATGTAGCATGCAAACATGTATTGCAGGAAGTACAGCTCCATGGCATGTTATCCATCATATGTCCTTAGCTTTTCTGTAGTGACAGTGCTTTCTCTCCTATCTAAATACACATCTGATATGCAGTCCTCTTGTCTTTGCACTAGACCTTAGTGATGATGCTGTAATGTGGGATTGCATTGCATCATCTGGCTCAGCTGCCTCCCTTTTCTTAGCTATCATCTTGGGCATTAAGTGGGATGGCCAGAATTTCTCTTCTGTGGTTTATTCCCTGCCTGCAAGGGAGCAGTGTGTGCGTGCAGGAAGATGTTTTGCTTGGTAGTGTTTTTGCTTTTTGTTTTTAAATATGCATGTCTGCTTCATGCCTCTATTCCTGGAGGAGTTGAATTTGTGGTCTTGGACTGGGCCCCAAGAATGCTTCTACTGTAGCACTCATTGATTTAACTCTCACAGCAGACACATCTCTGCTGGTGGGGCAAAAGTGGGACGGGAGAGGGCATCTGTGTTGGGTTCTTCCTTGTACAGTCCTGCTTCATCATTACAGAGGAAAAGAGGACATGTTTTCCTCTTTTCCCTAAGGACAAGCCCAGGACTTGGAGGCTGCTGTGAGGAGCAGGATGCTGTGTGGGGAGGTGGGTGAAGAAAATGCTACCACCTCCTCACCACACACAACCCTGTCTGGCCTGCGGGACAAAGGTGTTCGGCTGCTGTGAAATTGCTCGAGGCTTTGCCCATCAGTTGGACCTTGGCTCTTCCCAGGGCTTTTGACCTTGAGTCAAAGCCTTCTGACCTGCCGTGGCCAAAAAACAGGTCCTGTTTTCAGCAGTAGGATTCTCAGGGCTGTTGTTCTGTTGTTCAAAAAAACTTTATTAAGTTTTTTGCTTCTTGTGATTTGTTTTGGGGGGTTTTGCCCATTTCTAGAGTGTACTTTGTCACACAGCAACAAAGAACACTAGCAGCAGGGGAAGCCTGAGCTCTGTTTGTTTGGGGGTTTTATTGATTCCTTTTGTTTTCCAGTGGGATCCTTTGAGAATTGTTTAAATACAATATTTCAGCTGATACTAACCCAGGCCTGTTTTTTTTCCATTCCTTAAGGAGGACAGGGTTAAAGGAACAGTTCCAAATTAAAAAAGATTTTGAATTAAAACAAAATAAGGGAAGACCCCCTAGTACTGTTAGGGCATTATATACAGTTGGCCACAGTGGTTGGGAAGGGTGTGGGGTTTCCTCCAGAAACATCATTTCCAGGATGTAAAATAAATAAGAACATATGAGGGAGGGTGTTATCGTTTGGGAAAAAATTCATGCATGGAAATTGTCATTTCAATAAATACAAAAATGGATAAAGCAAACACATACAGTAACAGCAGCATAATGTCATCTGCTATTTATTTCTTAAGTCTAAAGCAAACAAATATGATCTAATGGAGAAAATGGCAGCTTTGAAAGCCAAAAAAAAAAAAAAAAAGACGGGGGTTGCACCCCACTCTGTGGATCATGCCTTTTTTGTTTGTGGTAAAATTAGAAATAATCAAAATTTCTATCAATCAAATCAAATCAAACATTGGCCAAAGCTCAGAAAATTGGCTTAAAGCTGGGAGGAAAAGTGTTTGGAAATACTGTGGTATTTAGTGGGAGTCCAAGTGCGTTGTGCTTCATTTTGATCCACATAGAGGGCTTCGTGATGAGACCACATTCCTCTCCTACACAGTGGGTACAGGAGGTGGTGAGTTGTGGGAGTAAGTGCTCAGGCACATCCTGGGGGATGTGCATGACACGAAAATGACTGATATTCCCCCAGATCCAAGCAGAGGTATCTGTCTTTTATTATCCTGAGGGTAGATCACCAAGCTGTTTGCTCCCTTTGAGGCAGCATCCCTCCATTCCTGCAGTGGTGGCTGTGGTAGAACCCAGTGCCAGGTGTGTCCTGTAGGCATTTTTGTTATCAGTAGGCTTATTAATGATGTTCCTCTGCTCACATCTGTTACTAATAGCTTTAGATTTTATCAGTATGGAGTCAGCCCCAAAATGTCACACTAGTAAAGATATGACTCAGGGGACTCTTAGAGACATTCTGCTCATTTTAAATGATTCCTGTTCACCTTCTGCATCCAGAGTTCACCCTCCTTCAGCAGTTTGGGATCTGTGTGTGCATGGATATGTTTGGGTTGAGGGACTTTTGGAAGCAAATCCATTTGTCCGCACTTACTGGGCTTTGATCCAGACTGGGAGAAGGTCTCAAAGGGCCCAAATGTGCTGCCTTTTTGGAAAACTGAGCTGGGGGATAAGCACCTGGTGCACTCCAGTAGCATGGGTGTGGAGCCACAGGAGCAGGCTGGAGCACACCCCCCGATGCACAGAGTATGGCTTTGGGCTCCTCAGAACCCATTTGCTTTTTGCTGTACAGACATGCTCCAGTTGCATCGTACTGTTGCTGGTGTAGGTAGGGTTTATTCTGTCTTTTAGAAACAGGGAATTTAAGACCTGAAAGGATCATTATTCATCTTTTTGAATAATGGAAGCAATATATTACTCAGTGATTTTTCCAGCTTCATGATAGCATGTGTAGTGTAGGCAGTTTTTGTCTAGAAAACAATGGAATAATTTACAGATTAATATACTGGATTTTTTTTTATTATTCTCACTGTGAATAAAATACTCAATTCTACTTTTAATTTGCTAACATTTACTTCTGCATTCCTGTATTTGTTGACACCTGCTTTTTTGACACTTTTCTGGGGTTTATTACTTCATTTTCTGCATCTTCTTGCATACTTCACTTCTGTTAAGTAAAGCAGAAAGTTTTTGATGTCACTTCATTATGAAGCTACTATATCTGTAAAGATGGTTTCTGCCAATGCGGGACTGAGAGACATGTTTTCTAACATAAAATCTTCTGTTACAGTGTACTTGCATTTCTATAAAGCTTTGGACTTGGTACCACCAGATCTTTTGTTTTGACTTGTGTAGGCACTGCAGTACATGCTAGATGGATTAAAAACTGGTTTAATGATGTGTGTCAAAATGTCATTTTAAGGGAGAGGATATCAGTGAGGAGGTTACTTCTCACTGTATACTCCTGGGAGCAGTTCTTGTCCTGATGCTGCTCAGTATTTTGGGCAGCAACCTAGAAAATGGTCTGAAATCCTTACAGATGAGATAAAGATAGGTGAGGGTGCTAAAGATGAGATTATTTGTCAGTGTGGGTTAAAACCAACCAATTCCTGAAGCATAGAAAAATACACTGGACAGAAGAAAATAAAATAAAGGTATTGTACTCTGATGCTGGCAGTGGGGTACTGAGCAGAGACGAGAGCAGACTTCAGTCATTGCAAGGAGATACAAAAGCAACGAGCTCAATATAGTTGTTTTTATCCAAGAAAACATCGTTTGGTGTCTTCATCCCTCCATGTAGTTGCACAGGGAACAGTTATAGAAGGCCAGCGTCTTCGTGGTTCTCCTGGTGAACTCATTACAAGATCCAGTGTCTGAAAGTCCTTGTGAGAAATCATTTATTTTGAATTAGGGCTGCTGCTTACTAATGAAAGTTACTAGGTACCAGAATGGCTGCAAAGGAAGGTGATAGTCCTGTGAAAAGCTTATACACACACACATACACACACAAACACACTCACTCCACCTGCTCATGCTGACCCTTTATCTCCCTTGACGAGAATGAAGATTACTAGTGTTGTCTTCAGGAAATTTTTAATACTTGAGCCTTTCTGTGCAGCTGATAAATAAAATCAGTTCTGTGTTTCTTCTCTCAGAGTTGTCCACTAGGTTCAGAATGGATGAATCACTGCTCTATCAATACATAATTAACTGGGGATGTGCTACGTCTCTCTTTGTCTATTTTTCTTTGTTTGGTTGAGTTTTTTGGGTTGTTTTTATTTCTGTTCCTTGGGGGAAGACAGACCTCATTTGGAGATAAGAAACCAAACATGATGGACAAATGCTTAGTCCTACCAGTTTGGCCAGGGAGGATTGTTTCTGTGGTCAGCATCACAGCGATAGCCGTTTGAAGGGAGGAGAGATTTTTCTACTGCATGATTAGCAGAGAGCTTGGAAAAAATTCATCTCTGCAGCAGGACTCATCCATCTTCTGGGGCAGTTATTTTTGCCTTTATCTTCCCTGGTAATTTCCCTGCCATGTCTCTAGTAGGAGCTGTAAGCACCGAGGGCATTTTTTCTCTTCAGAGTCAGGCAGCCTGAGAGCAGTTCACCTTAAGGCCAGTGTCTGTGGTGTGTCTGAGGAGTCACACCTAGTGGTGCCCACCTCTCCCTGACCATCTCTCCCAGGCAGTCTTGCAAGATGAATTCCACCCAAAAGTGTCTTTTCTCTGGTGAACTATAATGAGGCTCATGAGCTTAGATAGGTTATATTATATATATATACTGAGCTTAGATAGGAATGTGTTGTAGATGTCCATGTTTTGGTGCTGTGAATCTATGGAAAGTATGGCAGAAGCCTTGCTTTGTTTCTTCTTATCAGCTTTACATTATCAGCAGTGAGAAACCAATGGTATTTCACTTGGGAAAGACAAGTCAACCATTATCTGTGAAATAGTTTTTCCCAAATAGTCCATTTGATCATGGAGAGCAGTTATGGACCTCAGGAAAGTCTGACAAAGGAAAATAGAAATAGAGGATGGCTGTGGATCAGTTCACATAGAGAAGGTTATCTCTGCAACCTTTAAAGGCTAGAAGTTTAATTTTTATTTTTAAATGAAAGCTTAAATTCTGCAGATGGCTTTGATAAGGTGGCACATAGATTTTTCATCTCCTGTTTGTTATTACTGTGAGGTCGGGAAAAGGTCCTGTGTTAAGGATATCTGGGAGAAAAAAGAAAAAAAAAAAGGAAAAAGAAAAAGAAAAAAAAAAAAGAAAAAGTGTAAAGTCTTCACAGGCCTGAAGCTAAAAAGGGAAGAAAGCCAGTCTTCCAGGAATGGCACATCAAAGCAGTTTAGGAGGAAAGTATCTGTTTGTATTCCCACTGTAGTTCCTCTTTGCCACTACCACCTCAGCAGCAAATTATTACAGTAGATGCTTTTGTTTTTATTTTTTTAATTTTATTTTCAGGAATGAAAAAAAAGGGGGTGCAGGCAGGGGGGTGGGCAGACCAGCAGAGAAAGTAGTTTGTCTCTGCTTGTGATGGAACAGAGCAGTCTATAATTATGATTTATTTAGTTTTGATGTGCAACACACTGAACTTTCCTCTCTGCATTTCTTGCTTCTGTGGATCAGGCACAAAAATGTAGCTACTGTTAATAACTGTGATTGTTCAGGTGTTTGCAAAACCCCTTGAAAATAGCAAAGTGACTTGTAGGTTGGTGGGCTTGTTTGGGGTTTTCTTAATATATTTTCTCCCTCATGGAGAGGATGTTATTGTGCCGTTTGAAGTCTAGTGAGAAGTTACTTTGATGTTCTCTCTCCCTCTTTGTTCCTGTTTCTTCCCCCTGGAAAGGTAAGATAAATTCTCGCCAGTCTAGCTAGGGAGGGCTCAGATAGGGAGGGAACAGGGAGGTTGCTCACTGCTTGTCCACTCCTGTCCTCATCTCAGGATGGGAGTTTCCATCCCATTCTTGGGGCCTCACCAAAGCTACTCCCTTCAACCCCGCGTATTAAGGGGGCCTGCCTGGGCTTTAATTTTTTCCCCCTATTAGGTGGAAAGGAGCAGGTGATTTAAATGCAGATATTTGAAATGCATGTGTTACACTTCCACAAAGTGTTGGCAAAGTGCTCTTTTTTTTTACCTTTCTGAGATGCAGTGAGCAGAGGATGGTCAGTGAATTCTGACTGCTGTTATGTGTGTGTTGTCTGCTGTTCAGAATCCCTCTTTGGCTGGCTATGGTTCTCCCTGTTGGCAGTCTATCTTATGAGAAGGTGTTTGCTTTTAAGGATTCTTGTCTTGTAGCAGTGCTGGTGGCCAGGATACCATCCTGCCCCTGAGTGACAGCTCTGCTCCCAGCCCCTGCTGCAGAGATTAATATGAGCAGTTGCCTCTAAAACATTTTAATCTCACTTTTGGTCGTTTTGAAAAATGGGAAATCAAGCCCTTTAAATCATCACCCAGAGACAGTAAACAATTCTTAAAAGTGTTCAACACCAGCCATGGATTGCACCTCAATCTTAAATCATTGCTGACCAGCACCCTGGCAAGTTCATCGCTTAGTGACGTGGCATCTTGGGAAGGTGCCCCAAGAACAAAGCTGAGGGGTTCTGTGTGCTTCTGTCTGACCCAGTTTCATTTCAGCTGTGACTGGGAGGGTTGCTGCCTTGCATCACCTGGCACTAGGTGTAGGTCTTGCCTCACGGGCTGTTGGTGTGGAGAGATGAGAGGTTTGTGGTCCTTGCAAAGACCCAAATGGAGACTTGAATTGGCCAAGCGCCTCTGCTGGGTTTGATGTCTCTTTCTGCAAATGTTCTCGGATTTAGGTTGAAGTGCACATGCTCTGTAATAACCCTCAAAACTATTTGGCTGTGGAAGTTTGTCAATAAAAACTGGATTGGTTTCCTGTAAGAATAATTTGTCTGCCTTAATTTTACATGATGGGTATGAATTGTTACAACAACATTAGCAAAAATTAATGCAAAAAGAATGTTTTTCATTCCTAAAAATCACCTTTCCCTTTCTTTGTCCAGCAGTTGGGCACTTGTCAGATGATGCCAGTAACTGCAGTTCCTGATATGCATTTGCTACTGATCTGTGAAGACTTCTGAGGCAGTTGCTTATGGCTCACACTCAAGCATCTTGTACAGCTGAGCTTTGTTAAACTGAATGAAAGTTCTGTCTTGGTAAATGAAACAACCCAAAATCTCTAAAATTGCTACCAGCATGTTGAACATCCAGTGTTTGTGAGATAACAGAAAGTTAGAACAATAGAGGAAGAGGCCATATGATACTATTTAAATAAAGTTTCATTAAATACAGATTCATCAAGTCACTCATTTTTAATAATGTCAGGGGATAGTGCTGTGGGTGTCACCCAGCCGTATCCCATGAGGATATCGCCAGGGCTGCCCGGAGCACTGGCCATCTGCACTGGAGGAGCTGTGAGTCTGCAGGGGCAGGAAGGAGTTAGTCCAGGAGACCACTGGAGTATATAACTGAGAGTTAAAACTTTCTTCTACTGTCTTCATATTTGAATTAAATTGCGAGCTTAAAGGATGTGTGAAAACCTTAGCAAGAGTGTATTAGCCCAGGCTTTTCCGCTGTCTTCCTGATCCTGCAGCAACTGAGAATTAAGAGGGGCCCTCCAGAGGTAATGAAGGACTGGCATGGCTGAAGGTATGCAGGTCTAGACCTGAGGTCAGTGGACGCAGCAGCATTGCTTGGAGAGCCAAAAGTAGGTCTTGACTGAATATGCTTCCAGGGGTTGAAATTAGACAATGTATTCTAGGCCTTCAAATAATTTTCCTATATTCAATCCCATTCAAAAATCATGAAAGATCTGTTACTCATCTGGTTGAATGGGTTACTGTTTTGCTTATGCTTTTGATTCTTTTTTACTGTATTGATGCAGTTTATTTGGGTGAAATCAATATTTTGGAATTTTGCAGATTTTAGGTGGACATTTGCTATTTTTTACTGGATGTGTAAGTATATCATCAGGAGTATATCAGAGGGATGATCATTAGGTAAATAAAAAAATGATTAGTAGTGTTGTTATCACTGTCCTCAACATTTTTTATAATGCTTAAATATGCAGCAATTTAAAGATGTGGATAGCTGATTATCTGGTTGTGGATGACATTAGATTTCAAACCATATTTTTCAGCTAAGTTCTCTTTCATGTGAAAGATTGGACCAGATGGTCTTTTGAGGTCCTTCCAGCCTGAGCTGTTTCGTGTTTCTAACATCATGTGAAATATGTATGTATTAGCATCTTTCAACAGTCCTCCTTTCTGCTTACAAAGAAGTCTTGCCACTTGCAAAGAAATCTTTAAAGTGACAAGTTTTTTTTGTACACCAGTATGCAACCAGTAGATTGTGCCATTGGAAACAGTGATATCTGAGCCACTATCAAAATGAGGATATCTGAGCCATTATCATTGTAAGCTGTGCTCATGCTCCAGCTACACTCTGCTTGGATGCTACTGATGCTGCCTGCTCTTTGGGCTCATTCCCTGTGGTGCAGTGAAGCCTTGCAAACCTGACACAGCCTCCAAACCTGCAGGAAAAAAAAAAAAAAAAACAAACCAGAAAAAAAACCCCTCACATCCTTAAATACCCTACTTTAGCAACCCCAGAGAGATTTATGAAGATACTGTGCCAGGTGAGCAGCTGAGACATCGGTTTAATGGCAGATTTCAGAGTTGTAGCCTTTGTGCAGAGGCTTTCCTGCTTGGCCATGTAGAGCTATGCACTGGAGGAAGGAAGGAAGGAACCTTGTTGCTGTCAATAACTTTGATACCATTATTCTCACTTCCAAATTTTGGGAGGTCTTACTTGCTGAGGGTACCACATTGATACAAATACTAAAATCCATTACTTTTACTTAAAGACATTTTTTAAATGTAAGTGTAGCAAAGATTAAATAATTTGGTTTAAGGATCTGGGAGGTAGAGCTAACAGGCTGATCAGGTACTGGGGAGGGGGCATGGCAGGGAGAAGCCACAAAGAGTAACGTGAGATCTCTTGAAAGCTTTTGTGGTAAAATCATTCCTTAAAGTGTTTGAAATGGGGATGATGGCAAGTGATATTCCCAGAAATGAGTGACAAAGGCATCTGCTGAGAAAATGCATGGAAGTTTAAGTGTATCAGGGTGCGGGTTCTAGGCAATTCATTGTGTGTGCAATTTCCTTCTGTTTTTCAGTTTATATTTAAAAGGAAATTTTTAGTCAAGATGAGAAGGACACTTCAGCTCACAGAATTTCTTTCCCATAGACAGGCCCGTGTCATCAATGCAGAACAAATGTTATTATTGCTTCCTAACAAAGACTGGGCATGACAGGGTAGCCTGCAGAAAGCACAGTATTTCTTTATACTATTTCAGCTTAGGCCTGTGCTGATGCTACCACCTGTGCCCTGTGAGAGCCGTGTTTCCTGTTGCTGCTGAGCTGGGGCTCACACTCGCAGGCTGAAAGATGAAAGGCTAATACTAATACCTTCACACATTTCACAGAGTGAACATTTCATACTCACTCATTACCTCCAGAGCTGGCTAGAAAATGCTCCTGCTCCTTGTTGTTCTGATGAGGTTTAATCGTGAATATGCATTTTCAAGTGCTTGGGATTTTGTTGTTTTGTTTTTTTTCCCACAGCACATGCAAACTCAAGATGCTGTCCTCATGTCCTTCAAAACTCCTCCTATGGTTGCATATTGTGCATATTCAAGGAGCTCTTTCATTTTAGTTAGCTAAGCGCTTTACGTACTTAATTATCCCTAGCAGGCTTTTCTGATGGGCCCTGTGAAGGAGCTGAATATAAGGAAAAAAAAAAGTAAAAGAGGAGAAAGGTTAAAGACACATGATTCTCTCCAGGAGATAATCAGAAAACAGCTGTGGGTGCACTTAGTGATCAATGCTGCTTTTCCTCAAAACAGAAGTTCTGGGGTAAATGAAATTGAATGCCAGCCCATAGGAGTAAATAGCCCTAAAGTAATACCCTGGAAAAGCAGTTTTCTGGAAAGAGAGAGACCAAGTCAGTAACACAGCTAGCTTGTATTTTTCCTGAAATTGCTTTCTTTTTCCTGTAGGTATTGACATGGGTACCCTTGAAGCTGACTACTAGATTATTCTGTTCACATCCTGAAGGTTTCAGTGTATACATCCTTAAGGGCCATGTAGGATTGGTCTTTAAAGTTTCATCTTCTACTCCCCAAGTGTCTCTTGAAGCTTTTTGGGCCTCTGTTGTGGCATTGCTGGGTTACTCAGGACCGAATCTATAATCCCTGGATTTGAATCTGACATCAGAAATATTAATTAAAATTGGTGGATTTCAAGGCATAATTGGATTCCTTTGGATCTTTTTGCTTTTGCTCTGGAGAGAGAAGGACTGGCAGTGTGGGAACACCCCAGTGTGCAGAACCTTCCCAGCACCCCTTAGGCATCCTAGGGTGGTAAGGAGAACTTAATCCTGCAGTTCTCTTTGATCACCTGCAGCACTGTGAATGAGGAGGGTTTGGCCTGCTTGATTGTCCCCATGGGTAGCATTTAAAAAAAAAACAAAAGAAGAGCAGTTCTTGAAACATGAGGGCTTTGGCTTGTCAGGAGCAGGGTAATGATAGTCTATCACATATAAAAGGTGCATGTCATATTTCCAGCTTGTTCATTTCTCTGAGAGCATCACAATCCTGTGAAGGGAAGTAATTGTCAAGTAGACTAATAGGATGAAGAATAGGACCTTAATAGGATGAAGGTGTTGCAGAGATTTAATTTCCTGGAGAACAGTTTTCCAAATTTTCTAGATTTTCCAAAGCTGTATGAAACACTTTGGTTTCTGTGTTTTTTTGGGAAAATCCAAAATTTTCCAGCTGACTGACATAAAGATTGCCTCTGTCTTCCTTTCTGAGAGCTTTAACTGTAGTTAAAGTTGATATTTAACTTTAATTGATATATATGGCTTCCTACAGTAACTTATATTGTAAAGGAGAGTCTTTACTGAAAAACAGATGGAAATAAAACAACTTGGAGATGTGTTGGATTTTGCCATTTTTGAGCAATATCTTGTTTATACGAGTAGTTGGTGGCTAAGCTGTTTTCTTCTGCTTCTATGTGTGTGTGTGTGTGTGTATATATATGTCATATATTGTTTTTTAGAAATGGTATTCTCTAATTTATAGTTCTCACTGAAAGCACTCCAAGCCACACAGCCACTCACTCACTCACTCCTGCCCTTCCCCATGCCCTTCCCCTCCCCTGCAGTGGGATAGAGAGGGTATGGAAGCACAAGAGGTAAAGGTCACAGCTTGGAAAAAGAGTTATTTACTGGACACAGCAATGAGATAAGAGAACAGACAGTAACAACAACAATGCTAATGACAGTGGGTACCAGAAAGAGGCAAATGATTCACAGGGAAACCCCCCAGCACTGCCCAACTGCTCCCTCTGCTATGTTGTGCCACCCAGAAGGGAGCTCTTCCCCCATCCCTGGAAAATGATGTAGGGTGGTACAGAATAAACTCCAGGTCCTGGCCATATCCCCTCCTGGCTACTGCAACAATTAACCCTGTCCTGGCTGGAACCAGGACACAGACCTACCTCTCTGTATGTCTCTGTGTGCCTGTTTGAATGGTGGTGACTGCCAGTCATGGGCCTGTGTTGGAGACTTTCAGTCTCACAGTGAAGGTACTTCCCCAAGTGATGGGGGGGTCCCTGCAGATGCCAGCAGCTGCCGAGAATGTGGTTCGGTCTCTTGACAAAGTGGATTCTGTACTATTAACATTTTAAATGAGTCTAACATAATGAAGTAGCAGTCTGTTAAAGCCTGTTTTCAGCCCAGGTCGTTTAAATAATAGCAGGACACAGCTGCTGTAAGCTTTTCATGCTGGGATTTGTGCAGGTTGCTTCCCAGGTTATCTGCTTCTCGTGACTTGTCCTTTTCATCTTCTGCTGTCAGTAACTTCAGTGCATAAATGAACTGCAGATTAACCATCCAGGCTGAGACGTTTTGCTTTGCATTTGAAATGCAGATTCCCAGCATGAGGAGCTTGAACTCTATGGCTGCCTTTGCTCCACAGAGTGCCACAGAGATTCAGATGCTAGAGCCACTTGCAGCACCGAATAGTGCCTTCTCAGAGGCTACTCAGTCTTTAGGCATGATATTTTAAATAATTTTTGAGTCAAAGGTTAAATTTATGTCATCATCCCAAACATGGAGTATATTAAGATAGGTCAATCATTCATATAGTTAACTTGTAGGCTTTCTTTGTGTGTTTTAAAGGGCATTGATTTTGTAATTACCCCAGAGATAGTCACTGAAAACCCCAAGAATGCACTGCTTAATTGAAATCCAAATATTGAAAGCTGTAGGAATGTAGCTGTAGGAGCCCTGTGATGGGCTCTGCCATCTAGTGACACCTGCAAGAAAAAATGAAATATTTGCAAAAACAAACCAAACCCCTCATACGATTATTTCCAAAAACTGCCTGCTATGACTGGTAAACCAATAAAATGCCTCAGACACAGCGGTGTTGTCATTGTCTGATGGCACAACTCGGCTCAATCTGGCTTTGGCCTCCTTAGGCTGCTGGGAGATCCATGCAGATTAAAACAACGAAGGTTTTTTTACTGTTTTGAGTATTTACTCTGCCTAGACAGCTGAACCTTTGCCTGGTGATTAACTCCATAAGGGGCCGTGTTCTGTGTGTTTGGGAAGCAGAACTGAACAGCAGTGCCCTGTCCATGGGGAGGCACACACCCAGCCAACTCTTCAGATGCACAGTCTTGAAAAACATATGTGAAATCTTAAAATACAGGTCTTACAGTGTCCATGAGTTCATCTCATCCCTTCTTCCAAAGCTGTTTCTTTCCTATTCTTTAATCTTTGGAAAGGTGTTGCGCCAGGAACGCGTGTGGTGTTTGGGCTACTTGTCTGCAATATCTGGTCCTCCCCAGGGAGCAGCCTGACCAGTCTCCTGTGCAGCTGGATCATGCAGGGAAAAGGACACTATCTCCACTGGAAACCCTGGATGCAAGAGTTGACCATTACATCAAATGCCAATGAAGTGCCAAGGAGGATGGTCTTGGGGATGCTTACTACTTGTTAGCCCTGTGAAAATCCAAAAGCCTGTTTAGACTCAGAGGCTGGCCAAGGGGTCTCATAGCTCTCAGCCCTACCAGTATATGAGAAGAGTAGTAATAACCCCATATCCTCAGTCACATCTGTGCAGTGATGAAAACTATGCTTGTATAAGCTTCACTCATTTGGCAAAAGGCTGGGGGCTTTAATCTTCATTTTCTTTTCCTTCTCCAGATATGTTGATATCTCACTTAAATAGGAATACTGAGACCTTCTCAGTCAGTAGAAGACAGCCAAGAGGTGAGGGAAAAGGAAGGGGGAAATTTACACATGTTTTCAGTATCACTGGGGATGTGTGTGGGTTTTGTAGGTCTTTCTTGGAAGATGAAGCAGGAGCTAATCCATGTGAAGAGCCAGCGTGGTCTGACCCAAGCCCTTCACTTTGGGGTAGGCTGACAGGCTCAAATTCAGTCTTTGTCCATACAGCAAAGTTTTGCAAAAGTTTGGCTCTGGGAGGACTCTGATAACTGCTTTAAAGGACCATGTTGGCTGTGATACAGGGGAGTTGGGGTCTAAGTGGGCTGTAGATGACATCTCCCACACTTTGTGTGTTATGCAGGCTGGGGCAAGGAAACATCTGGTCAGCATCCTCCACCTGAAAGCCTCTGATGCCATTTTGCTGAACAGAAATTCTGGCTAAATACTGATACCGTGTAATTAGGAACAAATTTAAATAAATCAGGATTTCATCTCCACATTTTAAGTGCTGAAGGTTTTGTGTCATAAGCTCTGGGAGGTCCATCCTGGGCGTGATAATGCTCTATGGGCAGAGTTGCAGGGAAGCTGGGTTAGTGTGAGGGCACCTGGCTGTGGCTCTCAACTGCATCAGGCCTGGTCAGGGTCTTTTGAAGAGCCAACAGTGGAAAATAGGGAGAACTCAGGTGGTCACTTTGATGTGGGCATTGGTTGGATTAATGGGCTGGTGACCTACCTGCGGTGCAGAGCCTACAAGAGGGAGGTGTTAGCACATGGAATGGACAACCACAGGGGTACCTTTGTGTGGCTGGTGTCTTGATCTGGGTTTGTGAAGGCTGGCAGAGCTGGAAGCTGGGACTGCTGGAGATTGCTTCGCTGCCATTGTGGTGGCTTCCTCTAACAGGAAACCTCTGTTTGTGTTGGCGTCTGCACAGCAAAGTCTTGTGCTGTTTCAAGACACGACACTGCCGCATGCTATTTCTCCTGCTGCTGTGCTGTATTTTATGTAGAACTGCCTGTCAGTGTGCCTAGCACTGGGAAGTAACAAAAAGAAATTACTCAGATGCTTTGAAAATAGATAGAAATACCAGTTGAAAATAGATAATTTTCTCTTTCAATTACTAAGGTCTAAGATGTGTTCATTTGTTAGTGTTTAAACAGCAGCTATTAACCTTTTTGTCCCTACCACTTATTCCCTCCTTACATTTCTCTCCTTGCAAATTTTGCAGCCCAGATGAATATTGAATGACTGTTTTTAATAAATTATTTCTTTCTCTTTCTGAAGCTGAGTCAAGGGGCATCAATGTTGATGCCCTGATTTGTATTAAGGAGACTGTAGATAATTAAGCACTTGTGAGGGTCTGGGCAGTTTGTTGTGTTTTTAATTTTCTGGTGAGTGAGTGATGTTCTTTGAATAGCGGTCATTGGGGAAATCGGAGCTTGCTGAAGTGACAACCAGTGTTGTCTTCACTGTCATGTTGAATGCAAGTCCAGCAGTATTATGGCAAAGCTTATGGACAGAGGTAACTATGCACCTGTCAGATGCACTGACAAATGCTCTTTGCATCCCTGTGTTAAACTTGTGAAAATTTGTGTCAGCTCTTTGGATTTCAGGTTTCTTTCACAATAACATACCACATTGTGAGGTGTAGTTGCTTTGTGCACCATCTATAATGTAAAACACAATGATCTGTAATACAAAAATCAAGAGCTTTTGGTGAGTGGCTGCTGCCTGGACATCAGATGCCTACCAAAGCTGCTTTGTCAGTCCCTTCCTTAGCTAGACAGAGAAAATAAAATTCCTGTGGGTCAAGATAAGGACAAGGAGAGATCACGTGCCACTACCATCATGGGCAAAACAGACTAAGCTCGGGGAATTAATGTAATTTATTATCAATCAAATCAGAGTAGGATAATGATAAATAAAACTAAAATCTTAAAACGCCTTCCCTCTACCTCTCCCTTCTTCCTAGGCTCAGCTTCACTCCCAGTGGCACAGAGGACAGGGAATGGGGGCTGCAGTCAGTTCATCACATTCTGTCCCTGCCACTCCTTCCTGCTCAGGCAGGGCTCCTCACACATTTCTCCTTCAGACTGGGGTCCCTCCCACTGGAGGCAGTCCTCCACAAATATATTATCCAATATGAGTCCTGCCCACTGGCTGCAGTTCTCCATGAACCATTTCAGTGTGGGTTCCTTCATGGCCTGCAGTCCTTTAGGAACGAGCTGCTCCAGCATGGGTTTCCCATGGGATCAAGTCCTGCCAGCAAACCTGCACCGGTGGGATCTCCTTTCTCCAAAGTTCCGCAGGTCCTGTCAGGAGCCTGCTCCTCTGTGGGCTTTCCACAAGGTCACAGCCTCCTTTGGGCATCCTCCTGATCTGGAATGAGATCCTCCAGGGGCTGCAGATGGATCTCTGCTCAATCTTTGACGCCCATGTGCTGCAGGGGCACAGCTGCCTCACCATGGGCTGCAGGGGAATCTCTGCTCTGGTGCCTGGAGCACCTCCTCCTCCTTGTTCTGCACTGACCTTGGGGTCTGTGGAGCTGGAAGTTTACTGGTAGTTTCAGTGGGACCAGTCTCTCGGCTATCCTTGCATTTGCTACCAGGCCACAGTTTTTGCTTCCCTAAAGTTACAACAGGTTGCAAAAACAAGTCCTCACAAATGCTTCTCATCTCTACTTGGCACTCATTGCCTTGAGTCAGACTGAGTGCTGGGGCTCTGCACATGCATGGACATTTCTAATAGCTGGCTCAGGGTACAATCTCATCCAAATCAAAATTTCATCTTATTTTGAATAAGGAACACAGACTTCTCTTCAGAGCAATTTCTATGAGATGCAGGCTGTTCATTGCAAACAGAGAGACGCTCGAGCACAGTAACCCGCTTGCAGAGGACAATGCCATTTAAAGCACTGAGTTAATGAGAAGTCCACAGCACACATTTGATAAGCTTTGTCATTCTTTTGTCTGCAGATCATAGACCCTGCATTTTAATTTACTATACATAATGCTTTCTTAATGAGTTCCAGTGGATAGCCATTGAAACATGGCACTGCAGCTGCCAGCACGATTATGAAAAAGAGGCAGTTATTTGATTTACGTGATATTCTGTTATGGTAACTAATATTTGCAGACAGGATACAATGGAGGAAGAAAAACCCCTCCATTTAGATTTTGATATCTCAGGACTAAAGTGCTAATCATTTATTTTGCATGTACGTGGACCAACTACTAATTGAAAATTAATGGAATTATGTTTGAATCTTGAAAGTCTAGAGAGACCCCTGCTTTCTTTGCACCATAAAGTTCAAGCAAACCCAGTAACACTAACAGGATTTTTAAAGTGCAAATGAGCTTCTTAACATAGTACACAGAAGCATTTTATAGAAAAGGTCCCTCATCTATTCTCTCTGTTTCAAAATAGAAATGAAAAAAATCAAAACATGGAAAACAACAAAATTGTAGTGCAGTGGAAGAAATGATGCATTGCTGCTGGTAAGGTTTGTTTTGTATGGAGTTACTTTCCTGGCCCCCTTTCCTTTCCTTCAGCTTGAGCCTGTGTGCAAGCCTTTATCTAGAGCTCTGTGTGTGTGTGTGTGTGCATGCTTATCCCCTTTCCTATACACCCCTCCTTGCAGAGCACCACACTGGTGACTTCTCACACGGAGGCACGGTTTAAAGGGCTTATAGGCTTTTTCTGTTGTTCTTCCCAAGATTTTGTTTTATTTGTTTTGTTTTGTTATAGTGGGAATAGGAGCCATGATGCCTTTGTGTGCTAGGCAGTAAACAAGGTGATAATTTTCTTCTGTTCTGGTAATTTCAACTGAGTTTGTATGTGGTGGGGAAATGTATATGTTTATGGTGGGATGATACTGTGGGACCCAAGTCAAAGAACAGATGCAACTTCCGGTCTTTAATACAAGATACAAACTGCTGGGGGGCAAAAAAAGGAAAGAAAATAAGAAGTTTCAAGTGGGGATGAGTTAAATTTTGTATGATTACAACTTCTGATATTTTCTAAGTTAGACTGCTTGACTTTGCAGTTGTAATTCTTAGCGGTGATGATGATGGATGTTGTTGTTGCATATACTTGGAAAGCCCCACAGGGCTAGCAGGGGGTAAGGCCTGCCTCTGGATTTTGCAGATACTTGCAGAAACTCTGAGGTGGTGAGTCTGAGATTTCCATATTCCAGTCTCAGGTGTGGGGAGAGGGGTTATCATAATCATTCACTGTCCCAATCTTGTTTGTCTGTCCTAGTCTATCTCTACTTAATTCAGTGCTCCCAAGTTTTCCCTTTCCTGATCTAGCACTGGAGCAGACTGCCCAGGGAAGTAATTGAGTTGCCATCCCTGGAAGTACTTAAAAGATGTGTAGATTTGGCTCTTGGGGGCATGGTTTATTGGTAACTGGGCAGTGCTTGGTTAACAGTTCAACCCAATAATCTTTGAGGTCTTTTCCAACCTGAACAATTCCATGATTCTATGAGTCATACAGCACTTAACGTACCATATAAAAATACCCTTGCTCTCCTGCACAGTGACTGACACTGCTGCAGCCAAAGCAGCAGCTACAGGAACATCTCACCCTGGATCTGCAGCTCATACACCAAAAGCATCCCAAAGAGTCAAGCACAAATGCGTGTCTACTCATCCCATGAAAGCTAGGAGACCAGGCATAGCCTCACCTCACCGCATTTACAAAGCAAAGTGTTACAATCAGAAAACTGGTAGCTGGTTTTGCTCTGGCCTGCGATAAAGAGTGATGGTAATTAATTTGATGACACAGATCTCCAGTATGAAAGTTTAGATACTGAGTCATTTAAGTTTGGCAAAGTGTGGGGCAGCAGAGTCCCACAGCCAAAAGCTTCCGCATTACTGGTGAATGGACTTGAAGTGCACATTCCCCTTCTGTAGCTTGTGAGCAAATGCATACGTCTGTGTGTGCACCGTGCGAGGCTGAGTCATCAGTATCACCCTTTGCCAAGGTGTGGAGGCTGAAAAAATGAGAAATGCATGTAAAAATACACCCGTTGCTAGATCAAAAGGATGTGCCACGGGGAAGCTGCAGCGAGGCGATAGTGACGCTCGTGTTCGTCAAACGGCTTTTGTGCAAGAGGAAATTAAATGTTGAGGGACTGAGGCGTGTGGAGATGCCATTTCCAAGGGGCAGAGGGAAGGTAGAAAGAAGTGATTTTTCACGGGTATGCCTGCTAAAAGGTGTAGATATGTCAGATGAAATAACTGGGCAGCAAGTTCAGAGCAAAAATGGGGGACCCCGTTTTCCCCAGCACTATGTGTTGGTGTTGCATGGCTCTGCACCCTTGGCTACTCTGCCTGCCAGGGCCAAAATGGGCACACAAAAGGGCTACAGAAAAGCATGGATGAAAAGCCTTAGTGGAGCTATTTCTAACCACGGGACAGTTATTCCTCATGGCTCTGGAGTCTTCCTAATTTTAGGTTGCCAGAAGCTTGCAAGGCCTGCCCGGGGAGGTCTCCGTGTTCTCATGCCATAGGCTTACATCTGGCTCCAAGCAGCAGCAAAAATGAGCTCGTGGTTTGGTTCAGTCCAGACCTCCTTGTGCCTGTTGTTTTGCTGAGCTTTTAAATTAATCCTTTTTAATATTTTTGGAAGTTTCTGAGGAGGCATTGCTTTAATATAACTGTAATTAAACCCCAGAACTCTTTAAAACTCTCATTTAGAAGTAGGTCAGTTTCCACTTACTTGTCTTGAAGGGTTTTTTTTTTTTTTTTTCTTTTTTCATGTCTTAGTTGTGGGCTGACTTACCATCTGCCTTTCCTTGGCAAAGCAAAGAAGTGGGAGATAAAAAATTGTAAGATATAATTGGGCTAATATTAATCATTTATCTCACATGAGGTGAGCCACTGGAAGTTATCCGTGACTGTAATTCTAAGTCCTCTTCACGGTCTTTTATGGTAGACATCAAGTTCAGAAAACCTTTCCAGCAAAAAAAATCCCAAATAAAAGACTCAGTCTGTCCAGAGGGTGCTAGGATATTTTAAAGCCATGTGTGGAGAGCTGGGAGTTTCTTGTCGTGCAGTAATTGGGTTTTGCATGGTTGGGAAATCACAACCATTGGGGTGAGCCCAGGCAGGATGTGGGATTGGTGCTCAACCCAGGGGATTGCAGAGCAAGTTGGGCTCTCTTCCCCGCTGTCCCGCCAGGCTGGCAGTGAGCAAACAGCAAAACAGTTGTGTATAGTGCACACGGACTTCCACAGATACGATTATTTGTTATAGTTTTACTGCAACAAATCTCCACAGTATATGCGTCAGTTCATAGGCGATGTTTGTCAATCTATACGCGTAATCAAGTTCACCAACTTCCCCAATTTTGCAAAAAAATTTTAATAAAAAGACTAAACAATGGTAATCTCCTGCAACATCCCAAAAGTAATTTTGGTTTTGGTCCAGTCATTGGATTTCTTTCCCTCCAGCAACTGGAGACTAAATAAGCAGTGTCACCTTCCCTCCTCTGGGAAGCAAGACCAAAGGAAAACACTGCTTCTAATGTCAGTGTACTCCCTTGGATTAATGGCTGCGCTCAGCAGCTAGCAACTGCTACCCCCTCTTTTTTTATAAATATGTAAGAAATATGTATTTGAATCTAAGGTATCAAAAGAAAAAAATTAAGAGGATACTTTTTCCTTTGCTGTTGGTTCTTCCAAGCCTCTGCCACATTTTTTGCTGACTTTAATAAAAGCCGCTCTTATTAGAGCTTTCAAATGGTTTCTTTATTTTATCTGTGTGTGTGTGTGTGCATGCACATGGGCTTTTTAAAGCTTGCAGATGGTTTTTCCTCACCTCAGCATTATGGCTAGGCAGGGATTTTTTATTTTTTTTTTAATTGTTTTGGTTTGGATTTTGTTTGAAAAGTAAGGCCTGCCAGAACAGAAGATTATTGCTAAACCCAGGGAAGGGGTGAGACGTACTTTTGGAAGCAGATGGCAGCGTGAAGATGTTTCAGTAGTAGAAGGGCAGAAAATAAATGCCCCACACTATTATGACTATCTGAAATAAAGTGCATGTATAATTCTACATTTACAGCTTAAAAGGAAGCAACATGCCATAAGTATAAATTTACCTTTGTTTCTCCTTATCCTTCTCTACTGAAAATTACTGTTACAGCATTCAACATGGACATCAAATAAAACAATTTACAGCAGCACTCTTTCCTTTGTCTTCCCATGGGTTTCATAGCTGCTGACTACTGCATTTTGGTTGGTTGGTTGGTTGGTTGGTTGATTGGTGATTAAGAATCAAAAGGGATAGTAAGGTTTACAGAAGTGAATGCTGGTAGCACTCGGTGTGGTGTTGGGCATATGGAAACAGTTCAGCCTTTTGGGCTCAAACTGTCACAGGAGTTTAAGCTCACTTACTGTTTCTCTAGACCTATACTTATATTTTGACTAATTTTGTATAGTTCAGAAGTGAATGTTTTAAGTTCTGAGTTGGTTGAAAACCAGCCCCACCTGAGTCAGAAAACCTGGTAAGGAAACAGAAAAATGACTGGAGTCATGGAAGTAATGGGGACTGTTTTTCAGTGAGAAGTCTTAAAATTGTAGAATGTTTTCTGCTTAGTTTATCTAAAGTCCTCTGAGACTCTTCAGTGCAGCACAGGAAGAAGGGAAAGACCTAGAGAGAGGGAGGGTTGCAGTTGAGTGTCACAGCCACCACTTCAAAAACCTATCCCCCATCTCCCCATGTTGTCAGGAGAACAAGCCTTTAGTAAATATATAAGCAGCGCAGAGCACATTTTGAAGTCCAGTCAAGTTTCAGATCAGTGAAATGATGATGTCTGTGTTACATGAGAGGTCAGATTATGTGATCTCGTGATTCCTTTTTACTTTAAAAGCTATTATTGTGTGCCATTTTCTGGTTTTGATATGGGTAACCAACATCTGTTACACATAGTTCATAGTCATGATACTATTTGTCTGGAGAAAAAAATGTCAAAATTGGTAAGTAGAATCTGAGTTTTATGTCTTTGCCCCAGATATCTTTGGGGAATTTTCCCATAGTCTTTTATTTTTAATATTGGTACAGGCTCTGGCTTTGGTTATTTGTCTTGCTGCCAGATAAAGTTTGTTGAAAGGAGTGTAGTGATTAATAGCAAGGACATTGTAAAATTCTTGTGAGGTTGGCTATTATTATTTTCCTTCCTTGAGTTTTGCCATGTAATGCCTGCTGTCAGAAGATAAGCACTATGTGACTTTATCAGCACTTGGGGAGAGCCCATTAGTGACGAATCCAGGTACCACAGGTGATCATGTAGATGACTGAATAAACAGTGTGGTTCTTTCAGTGTATTCCACAAATATTGTGGTGTTCAGTTGCTGGAAGTAGAATGAGTTTTCGCAAGGTATTATGTATCAGTTGTAGAGGGAAAACTGTGAGGGAAGCAGATGGCGTAAGCAGGAGCAGTAGAGTTCTCAGCAGAAGAAATTAGTTTGGTTAGATGCTCTTAAGCTGTTGAAGTGAGGTGAGACTTAGCAAAGCAAAATAGACATGAACGGGCACATTGAACAGTGTTTCAGCTTCTAATAAAGGTTTCCTAAGAGTCGCAGAGTCAAAATAAACTTGAATTTCATTTGTGTTCTGCAAAAGGATAATTTAAAACATATTACAAAATTAAAATTTTATTAAAATACAGATGAGGATTAAGAGTGTCTGAAAGCAATTTAAGTAGGGCTGGGCACATTACAGGAATACTGCAAATATTCTAAAATAAACCTAATAGATGCAATGTGTCTAGAATTAAGGTTAACCTTAAAATAAATCAAAGGTGTTCAGGAATAGAAATGCACAGTCACTTCCCCCAAAGAATCTTGACTTTGTTCTGTACTGAGGTCATGTAATAGCTATATAATTATTGTGAGTGAATAATAGGGTTTTATTCTTTTTAAAGTCCTGAAGCAGATTGAATTGGTCTTTTAAATTATGTTTTCCTCTTAAGTTGTGCCTGAGGGATGAAGATATGGTTAAGATAGTAGTGCCTGAGGAAGGTTACTACCAATGCATTTTCACATTTTTGTTCACAAAATGACAAATGACCCTATTTGTGAGTTCTCAGGAAATACTGTCTGAACTGTCTGTTGTACAGAGAAAATGTGCTACACAGTGTGTGGTTAAGTCTTTGCTCTCAGTGCAGTACTCAAACTAGTTCAGGGAAACCAAGTGGCACTTCTGCTGTGAAGGATGTGCAAAATGTTGAAAAAGTGACTATGGGAAACTCTGAACATGAGAAAAATGTTATGGACAGAATTACCGAGGGAATAGAATGAAAATAGGTGTTTGTCTGAATGTGATATTGGCTTGAACCCAGCAATGAGATTAGAAAAAAGGGCAGAAAGAAGAGCTACATCAAGAATTGGCCAGAGAAATTCAGTGATTTGCATCTATCCTGAATGCAAATGCAGCAAAAGCTGATGCAGAGCGGTGGCTCACAAGGACTGAGAGTGGTTGCCAGGTGAAGGCAAGGAATCTCTCCTTGAATACAAGCAGTTTATTGGGTGGGTGAGGGAGCCTGGGTACCACTCCGAGAGCCTTCAGTAAGACAGTACTGGAAGGAAGCCACGGGAAACACCTCCTCAACTGCAGCTGGGGGGATATCTTTCTGTAAGGAGACTTTCTCATGTTACTGAGCCTGTGCAAATCCATGTCCCTGGTGGATTCTGAGGTCTGTGAGTTGTCTAGTGGCTCAGATACCAGAACATTGGCATATCTGCTGTGTAAAATGCAGGTCCAGTGGTATATCCAGAGCCTGGCATGTGCCAGGATATAGAGAAAACAAATGTCTCAGTGGTGGGACTGTCACTGTTTCACTGGAGCTACTGCTGGAAATAAAGCACCTTTCCTTGGGATGAAAGAGGATTTTGGCTTGGTGTAAGGCTGCTTTAGTGGATTTAGCTGCAGCAAGGCACTTCACTAAGAACAGAAACAGCACAGGATGCCGAGTCCACCATATGTTCATGTTTAATAGAAGTTTATAAGTCTGTGAATTTTGCCTACGGGATGTCTAAAGACTCAGGGGTCATGTAAATTGAAACAATGCAAAGTTTATTGTGCATTTAACTTAATTTAAATACCTAGAAACAAGCACAGGGGGATTCTTACCAGTTGCAGTTATTGGTTTTAATAAATACCATTGTAATTGAATGTGATTTAATAAAAACAGTGTATTTCCAGCCTTTTGGAGTGGATGCACAACTCACTGAAGAGAAGACAACAGAGGGGGGTTAATCAGAATAACTTTCAACTCAGTCAGTGTTACTGGGTCACTCCAAGGAGCCAGTGGGTATTCAGTTCAGCTTCAGACTCTGCGTTTAGTCTTGGTGGCAGTGAAAAGGTCTGCACCGAGGTGGCTGCTTCACTCTGCAGGTCCCCTGTGAAATGACCCTTGGGAGGAGAGACGAGGTTATTTTTTTACCAATATCATGGTCTTTTTCCTAGGAGTTAATTGTGGAGAATGGTGACTTACCAGTTGACCCTGCGGGATTTCAGAGCTAGGAGAAGCTGCATGTCCATGGCTTTCCCCATCAATTATCTCCTTTTTGTTTTATTCAGCAGTGTGGTCTCTGATCCGATATGATCTAATGTGGTCTCATCTAACATAATCTATTTGTGTTCAGAATCCCAGTTGAAGTTAGTGGCAAGATTGATATTAATTTCAGTAAACCTAAGATTTCTCCTGGTATGGATATTTGCACACCTAAACACCTGCAGAGACACCATTTCTGTGCAAATCACAGTCACAGTAATCCTGCAGCATTCAAATACATGCAAAAATTAACATAGCTAAAAATTCTCTTCCTGTTCATGGATTTCCTGGTAGATTATAAACCTGGATATACATGTGCAATTCCTGTGTGTTATTTTAATAGCAAATTCCCTAAAGCCATCACCAGATTCAGCAAGTCTGTGTTGCATTACTTTTATCCAGCTTGTTTTATTGAAAACACCTGTGTGAAACTAACAGTTATCTGGCATCGATTCGATATTCAGCATCTAAAAAATATTTACTTTTTTATGTAGTATTTAGGGATCAGAATAATTGCTTTCAGCATAGAATCAGTGCTGAGAAATAATTTTTTAAGATATGACTGTAAGATCACTCAAAAATTTTGAGTCTTAGAGTTGCCTCCAGAAAAGCAAAAAGGGTCTGTGACACAGTATTTTAAATATTATCCTGCTTTGGAAATTAAGCTGGAATATTTATTTAGCTTAAAATCAAATAGGTGCATCAGAGATGGGTTTTATCTTTCATATTATCAGGTAGACCCTGTAAGCCTCTGACAGAATCACAGCAAGGAATGGCATCACTATATTTGGGGTAAGGTTAGGAGAGATCTTTAAGCTCTATGGCCATCATAGTATTGTCTTTTGCTCAGCCTTGGAAAGTCATGTGTTTGGTTTGTAAAGTGTAACGGTAATTTCTTCTTTGATGAGGGCTCCAATTACAGTGATTTTATCTTACGATGTTTGATTGTGTAATCTTTAGAAAACCATTTAGACATGCTGAAGCATTAGCACCAGGTGTATGGCACCATGAAATCTGTTATGAAACAGCTGTTAGCAATGCATTCGCCAAGTATCTCTAAATAATTGAAAGACACAGTTAAGAAAATACTTGTTGTTTATGCAGTATCACCTTGTGAGTGCTGCGTGTGGTAGCGCAGCTGGAGTGGCGTAACCAGCCTGTTGCGCCATCACTGAGAAGTCTGATACGCTCACTGGTAGGAAACTTGGTATTTTGTGATATTTGTAACGCATTTGTAACATGAATTACTGTTCATGGGACCTGGTGACAATCGCTTTTTGAGTTTGATGGTCAGTGAAGTGGAGGCTGTGGAGGTGGTATTTCGGCATCACTGGAGCATGTGATCCTGCCGGCACAGGTGGCAATCAACGGTATAACAGTATAAGCAATTATATAATGCTAAATCAAAGAAAATAATCAATAACATACACCAACGCTGTAATAAGAAATTATATTATGATGATAGCTGTAAGTGTGTTTGAGCCATCATTCTCCAGTAAGGTCTGGGAGGTGCCCGCGTGCCATTGTTCTCCATTGTGTGCACTGACAGGGAACAAACAGCCTGCCAGCTGCAAAGCTTCTTAAAAAAGCACAAAATTTTATTCAAGATTTGAAAACGCCACAGAACATGAATAGGAGGATATTTGATAATATCTTAATAAATACTGTCCTTTGACAAAGCCCTTACCCCTTAGCTGGCCTCTGAATACTTTATTATCCTAGAATGAAAATAAGATTCAAGATAAAAACAAAGAAACAGCCTCTGTCAACACTGATGGGCCTCTGCAGGTTTCCCTATCTGGGCCAGCCTCTTTGTATTTTCCTCCCTCAATGAGTTCCTGTCGGTTTATATTTCATCAGACGATACAAATTTAAGTACTTAGAGTGTTTTCCCTCTCATTTCTCTCCTATCATTTATTATTTAACCCTCTAAAGCATTTTATGTCTTGCACGGTGTCATAAAAAATAAAGTTGATTGGTATAAATATTGCATTAGGAAGTTTCTACATTTGTGACCTGGTTTTCATTGCCCTGCATCATAGGATGCTAAATATTAGTTTAGGTTTAGTGCCTGTGTGGTGTAACATTGTGTACCTGTGTGTGCTTTAATTCAACTGTACAAGTAATGAAGTTAAAACTCTCAGTGTGATACTATGTTGTTTTCTGTATACCAGTGTGTGTGCGTTACAAGTTGGGCAGACTTTTTGTTTGCAAATTCTTTTTTCCCATGGCATCAGAAATTCTCCAGAGTGATGAGATTTTTAATTTAAAAAAAAAAA